>JAOQML010150918.1:0-14381 GCA_027568935.1 Erythroxylum urbanii | reverse complement strand
GCTCCCTTATTTTAGGATATGTATCGGAATGACCTACGGGCATCCCGGTGCGTACCCTAGGGTAATGGGGTGTTACAATATGCAGCGTTTCTTTTAAAGAAACACTGGACATTGTGCGTTATAAGGATAATGCTGCAGGTTTTGAGGTATAAATTAACTTGTTTTGGTTTTCTTTGGGCAGAGATAGCAGTAGCGGCAAGAAGGAAGAAAGAACATGGGAGAGAGTTAACTTGTTTTGGTAGGACCAGTGACGAGACAGCAAGGAGAAAAATACAAAGAACACAGACGCAAAGCCGAGGAGCAAGGCAGGCATGAAAGCTAAGCAGAAGGAAAAATATGGAAGAGGTCGTAAATACGTATAGCATAAAATTAAATATGGAAGGCTAGGTTTTCGCCACCGGTTCAACGGAGATATCGACGTCGAGTTACGGTTAGGCTATGTTTGTCATTTTAAAATTTTGATTTCTTTTCGGATTGTTATGTTGTTGGTATTGATTTGGATGGTTTTAGGATAAACAATCTTAATATTTTATTTTGATTGTTTATTTTGAACCTATTGCTAAAATATCAACTGTAATCCATAATTGTTACTTTTGATGTTTGAAGTAGCGTCTAACGATCGTTAATCGGTAGGACTAACATAACTTAGGTTTGATAACCCAAACGTGTGAGGTTACTGCCTATATTGATCGTTTTCCAGTTCGTAATGCGACTGCCAAATTGAATCTAGAGATCGTATCCTAGGTTATTTAGTAGTTAGGTTTAATTAATGATCGTATCTTGATTAAATTAAACCAAAGGGAAAACCGAGATTTGTAGAGCGTTCTGTTAGTCTCAGATCAATAGTTTGAAAAGAATTGTAAAGACTTTAGAATGAAGGAATATGCTTGATTATGATTAGGCCGAGATTGACCCTAGAACCGGACTTTACTCATAGTCAACACTTTTTGCATTTTCAATTAACAGTTTTAATTTATTTTCGATAGTTTACCTTTACTTTAATTTTCTAAATTTTTTGAAACCCAAAAACCCTCCATTTTCTTTCCTTGCATCAATTAATTTCATTACGAAAATTAACCGAACATTCCCTGTGGATTCGATCCCGACTTACCGCAACTACAAATTTTAGTGTGCAGAGTCCGGTAAATTTTGTAGTGCATTTGACACGCACTGTCAAAAACCGTAAACATGAGCATCAATTAAAAACATTTACTGTAGTATGATAATAGTTGTCATTAAAAGAAAATGATTGCATAATTTTTCTTGCTTATATGAGATATGATAAAAGATAATATGTATTTCTAATTCATGCTTAGTCAATAATGAATTTAGATTCAACATTATTATAATGTTCAAAGTATGATAAGAAATAAATTACTAAGTGAAAGTAGATGTGTAGCACCTCGCTCCTATAGAGCATCTACATGAGATCCAGTGGACGTTTAGGCACATATTCCGTGAAAGTGGCACGCCAGAGTAATCGCATTCACTAATTATGGCATCATTCATAAAAGACAATATATCCAAAAGATCTATTCTTCGTTCCATTAATAAAACATAATAAACTGTAGCTTTTCATACAAAAGCCATTTATCTATACAATGTCAAAAGCTTATAAGAGTCTACTGCTTTTTATAACATAGTCTACATGGAATGAGAATTATACAAAAGATTCTAACTAAATCCTCAGTTTCAATTGACTGAACTTTGAGCCATTTCTTACTGTCCAAAAGACAAGAACTATACTTCTCCTAGAAAGTCTTAGAAGTTACGTCCCCTCTCTCGTACTTGAAAAAACCATGTTGCCATTTTAATGATTTTTACAAATCCAGTGAGCTAGGCATCATCAATGCACTCACTCATAACAAATCACACAAACAGTTTTCATTCTACATTCACAGATAATTCATAACATCACATAATGAACATTTCTTCACCAACAGTTCACATAATTAAATATTCCAGATCATGTCACATTTCAATTTCAGAGTAGTTCAAACAATTCAATTCAATAATGCATTCAACAATACTAATTTATATATATGAAATACATAAGTGACTCACTTTTAATTATTACTTTTTTATGACCGAGTACCTTTTTTTAACTGTCCCCTATCAGTTGTAGAAATCAGGCCCATTTTATATATTGAGCCTATGGCTTTAACTTACATTTTGAGCTTTAAGATCTTTTTCATTAGCTACTCCGGTCACAAATGTCTTTATCTGATCATGCATATCTTGTAATGAAATGCATCAATTATCACATCATGTGCAATCATTCACTTTCATTTATCATGTACAATCACTTTAACATTTTCATCAGGAAGTAGTCTGACATTTAATAATCATACTGAGTACACTTATTTATTTCTCATTTACATTTAACGAAGCACTTCCAATACATTCCCAATTATCGAACTCCTCAGACCATCAAGGTCTGAAATTATCACGTACACATGGTTATTAGTTCAATAATTGGAATTTAAGCAATTACAATCAAATCTAATGAAAGCATCTGGGTTACTCATAGTATACTCAAAATAGCTATTGCCTCAATGTCCTGGCAATGTCTGGATGAGTTCATTCTAGTTTTACTCTATATCATGCAATACACATATTGTGTATATTACTAATTTGCTCAATCACATAAGCATTTAATCACGTACATATATATATGTATTATATAGAATGGATGCTCAATGATATTCCCGGGTATGTATCCTTAATCACAAATCTTAATCATTCAATCTTTATCACTTGTATATATCTTATTTGTACTTAGGTTTACACCTAAAGGATACTTGATTAATGTAAGTTCATCAATCAAATATTCATCAATATTATTCTAGCATTATAAGATCACATAATATCGAAATTCCTATTCAATCTTACTTAATACACATCATTCATCTCCTTTGAATCATATTAGCATTCATAAGATCACTTTCATTCATATTGCATCTCTAATTTCTAGATTTTTGGTACATTTATATCACCAATCTATTCCTTAGTTATAACCTCAATTATCACCTTAAACATATCAATATTTAATCACTTAATCCATCATCAAACTGGGTTCATTTCAAACTTCTTTCAATCCTAATGTCCCTTGTCAATTATTTCTACTATCATATGTCATTTATTTCTACTATCATTTATCAATTTGTCTTGCTACGTGGCATTTTTCCTAGTCCAAAAATACCCATAATTTCTAAAATTATCTAAAATTTGACCAAAAATTCTAAATCAATAATTATTCTCACCAAATCGAAAATCAACATGTAAAACTCACCATTCATATTATAATCACTTTAAAATTATTTATACCTAAAAAATGTCAATTGAGTGTATGTACATTCAATATGATGTACAAAAAAATCAAATTCACGTGTGTATGCATGACATGAAATGCAATTTCCTAATTTCTCAATACTATTTCTCGTTTATAGTAATTTAAGGTTCTAACCCTTTAGTACAGGAAAACGGGAGACTATAATTCTCCTCTTTAATTAAATTTCTTCCTCAAAATTCTCACCTAGTTGCTCAAATAGGTAGGGGTATTGATTCTTTATGTGCTCCTCTATTTCCTATGTAGGTTTGTCACTTGAATGATTTCTTCAAAGGACTTTCACCAAAGGAATCACTCAATTTCTCAACAGTTTCGTCTGATAACCCACTATCTTTACCGATTCCTCTATATAACTCATATTACTAGCTATTTCAACTTCCTGTGCTAGTAACACATGTGTTAGATCAGACGAATATCTCCTAAGCATAATCACATGAATTACATTATGTTTCTGAGACATCTCAATCAGTAAGGCTAACTTATATGCTAATGGTGTAACTCTCTCGATAATCTCACATGGACCAATGTATCTAGGGTTGTGCTTACCCTTTTACTGAACCTCAACACTCCTTTCCAAGGGATACCCTCAGAACCACTCTATCTCTAACTTGGTACTCCATATCCCTTCGGTGCTGATCCACATAACTCTTCTGTCTATCTTAAATTGCTTTAATTCCATTCCAGATCAGTTTCACTTTATCAATAGTATCATGAATTAGTTATGGCCCTTTACCAATCCTTGGACCCTATTCATCCCAATATAATGGTGAACGACACTTTTTTCCATGTAACGCCTTATTCGGTGCCATAATGATACTATTGTGGTAATGGTTATTATAAGCAAACTCAATCAGAGCTCTATATTGATCCTATGCTCCTTAAAACTCTAATACACAAGCTCCGAGCATATCCTCAACAATTTTAATCGTTCTCTCACTCTATCCATCCGTCTGAGGATGAAATACAATACTGAAGTTCAACTTCATACCCATAGTTATCTGTAAGCTTCTCCAAAACCTCGAAGTAAATCTAGGATCCTTTTCTGATACAATAGACACTGAGACTCCATGTAATCTCACTACTTCAGTCACTTACCTTCAGGCTAACTGATCCAATGCCATATTCTATCATAGGTAGGAAATGAGCTAACTTTATCCATTAGTCCTTAATGACTCATATGGAATCATATTGCCTTGAAGTTCTTGGCAATCTTAAAATAAAGTCCATAGTAATCTGTCCCCATTTCCATTCTAGAACAGGTAATGACTATAACTTAACAACTGGAGCTTGATGCTTCGCTTTATTCTATTGGAAAGTTAAACACTTAGCCACATATTTCGCTACTTATTTTTCATCCCTAGTGACCAGAAATGTTGCTTCACTGTGTTATACATTTTGGTAGTACCAAGATGTATAGCATAAACGACCATATATGCTTCCTCTAGAATCTCTTTCCTTAAATCCTTAATATTGGATACAGATAACCTCTGCTTTAACCATAGTGTCCCATCTCTCAATTCAAACTCAAAATTTGAATTCTCCTTCAATTTCTGAATAAGCTTCACTAATTTCAAGTCTTTGCTCTAGGCTTTTTTGATCCTCTCATGAAAAACTGGTCCTACCTTTAGTGTAGCTATCAATGTTTCATTCTATTCTAGATTCAACTCAACATTAAATGCCCTTAATTAAACCAAGATCAGTAACCTCAAAAACTAAATTTGTGCCATATTGCTATTGGATTTTCTACTTACTACATCAGCTACCACATTAACTTTTCTTTTAACAATTCAATCCATCTTCTCTGTCTTATATTTAACTCTTTTTGACTTAACAGATACTTCATACTCTTATGAACAATATATATATGAAAAGTCTCTTCATATAAATAGTGTCTCCATATCTTTAGAGCAAAAACCACTGCAGTAATTTCTAGATGATGTACTAGGTAATTGAACTCATGAGACCTCAATTGTCTCGATACATATGCTATCACTCTACCATGCTGCATTAGTACACATCCTAACCCCTGATGTGAAGCATCACTATACACGATATAACCTCCAAATCTAGATGGAATAGTTAACACTGATGTTGTAGTTAACCAATGCTTCAATTTGTCAAAACTTCTTTAACATTCATCATTCTATCGGAAAGGCACATTTTTCATCATAAGTTTTGTCAAAGTGGCTAAGATTAATGAAAACCCCTCGAAAAACCTCCCATAGTAACCAGCTAATCCCAAAAACCTCCAAATTTTGACACATTTTTTTGAGCTTACTATTTCATCATTGCTTCTACTTTCTTCGAATCAACTTGTATGCTTTATCCAATTATGACCAAAAAATACTACTTGATCAAGCTAGAATACACACTTACTGAATTTGGCATATAATTGTTTTTCCCTCAATGATTTGTAAGATTAACCTCAAATGTTCAACATGCTCCTCTCTGCTTTTCGAATACACCAAGATGTCAACAATGAATACAATCACGAAACGATCTAAATAAGGTTTAAATAACTCTTTTAGCAAAGCCATAAAAGCAACTGGAGCATTAGTTAACCCAAATGACATCACTAAAAACATAAAATGCCCATATCTGGTTCTAAATGCACTTTTCGGTACATCAGCCTATTCTATCTTCAACTGACAGTACCTATATCTCAAGTCTAACTTAGTGAACACCTGAGCTCCCTGTAATTGATCTAGTAGTCATCAATCCTTGGCAATGGGCATTTGTTTAGTGAACACCTGAGCTCCCTGCAACTGATCTAGTAGGTCGTTAATCCTCGTCAATGGGTATTTGCTCTTCATTGTTACCTGATTCAACTGTCTATAGTCGATACACAGTCTTAAAGTCCCATCTTTCTTTTTTACAAACAAAACTGGGGCTCCCTACGGTGATACACTAGGTCTGATGAAACCCTTATCTAATAACTCCTGTAACTGAGTTTTAAATTCTTTTAGTTTAGGTGCCATCCTATATGGTGGAATAGATATGGGAGTAGCACTTGGAACTAAGTCAATCATAAACTCTAGTTTCCCTATCTAGGGGTAAACTAGATAACTTGACGGCAGGAAGCACATCCAAGAATTCCCTAACAATAGTAATATCGTGCGTAATCAATCCAGCTGGCACTGCTTGACTAACACCTCAAACTATCACTCTCAACTGATTAGGAGATTTAAGTATTACGTCCTTAGAGTAGCAGTTCATGATCGTCCTATGAGCAGTGAGCTAATCTATTCCTAGAATAATATCTATCTCTTTTAACTGCAATATAATCAGATCAACTTCCAATTATGCCTGATCAACTCGAATTATACACCTTTTAGAAACTTCGCCAATTACTGTAGTACTACCTATCGGTGTACTCACTTCTAATCCACATTTCAATAATTCCCTATCACAATATAGTCTAAATGCCAGATGCGATGCGATAAAAGAATAATTAGATCCTAGATCTACTAATGCAAAAGCTTCAAAATTAAATATATATAGCACACTTGCAATGACATCTGGGAAGTTCTGAGCCTCCTGTCTAGTTATCATATAGACTCTGACTTGAGACTGCGGTTGGTTACTCCACACCTCAGTCCTGATAGTAGGACCCCTTGAACTTGCTCTGCCTCTACCTTTGCTTCTCTATCTAGCTCTACTAGCTCAGCTTTGTTAGATAGTTGTCTTAGTTACCACTCCTTAGTTTTAGACTATGCCCTGAAAACTATGGGACAATCTCTAATCTGATGTTCGTAGGAACCATATCGAAGGCAAGCTCCTGATAACTTCCATCACTACCTATTATGCCTCTTCCGACAACGTTCACAGTTAGGCACTTGTTGTGACTAGCCAGATACTGGACCTCTTCCTCTACCCAATTGCACAAAACTACCCCTCTATCTAAACCTCGACTACCTTGATCTAGTTGATGGTCAAAAAGATCTTTTCTGGCACTTACTAAACCTTCTTCCAGAATCAACTTGGGATTCACCCTGTCTCTTCATTTTAAATTCTTTTCTATATTCCCTTTGACCATCATTCAATAACTGTCTGATTCGAATCGAGGCTGCTCTCAACTCAGTGAAACTACTCAAATTTGTTATAGCTAACCTCGTCCTTATCTCCATATTCAACCCATCTTGAAACCTCCTACACCGATCCTCTTTAGTAGGAATGAAGGCAGTATCATATCCCATCAGCTTGTTAAACCTTATCTCATGCTCTGCTAAGGTAAGATTGCCTTGCTTCAAATCTATAAATTATTTCATGTTTCTATCCAAATAAATTTTCAACATATAGTTTTCCTTAAAGACTCTCAAAAACTCTTCCCACTTCAATTTGTAAGGTCTGATGTTACTCCCAGGAATAGTCTTCCACCACTGGTATGTTGAACCTTGTAGTATCGAAACATCATAGTCGAACTTCTTGTCTGACTCACAGTCTATCTGATTGAATACTCTCTCTATTCTCTCTAGCCATCCTTTAGCCTCAGCAAGGTTTGTACTTTTATAAAAGTTCACAGCCCCCTACTTTCTCAATTTATCATACGTCCTTCCCTTTCTCTTAGGAATTCTCGGATACATTCATTTAGGTTAAGGTATAGAAGACTCTCTACTGACTCCTACTAATTCTAGGTCAGTTCATTGTCCAACTTGATCACCTATAAAAAATGAACTATAATAGACAATAATAACGACTATTATCCAAGTTTCTCACTATATATCATGTCTAATGTTCCTATATGTCCCTTTAGATGGAAAACCATGCTTTGATATCAAAAACCTGTAGCACCCCTCTCCTATAGAGCATCTACCCGACATCTGATGGATGTTCAAGAACAAACTCCATGAAAGCAGTGCACTAGAGTAATCACATTCACTAATTATGGCATCATTCATAAAAGACAATATATCTAAAAGATTCATTGTTCATTCCATTAATAAAACATAATACACTGAAACTTTTCATACATAATCCATTTATCTATATAGCGTCAAAAGCTTATAAAAGTCTATTGCTCTTTAGAACATAATCTATATGGAATGAGAATTATACAAAAGATTCTAACTAAATCCTCAATCTCAGCTGACCGAACTTTGAACCATTTCTTGTTGCCTAAAACAAAAGAACTACACTTCTTCTAGAACATCTTAGAAGTCATGTCTCCTCTTTTGTACCTAAAAAAACCACATTGCAATTTTGATGAGCTTTGCGAACTCAGTGAGCCAGCCATCATCGATTTGCTCACTTATAACAAATAACAAAAACAGTTCACATTCCACACTAATAGATAATTTATAACATCATATAATGAACATTTCTTCACTGACATTTCACATAATCAAATATTACACATCATTTCACACTTCAACTTCAGAGTAGTTCAAACAATTCAATTCAATCATGCATTCAACACATAACAATTTGAATATATGTAATGCATATGTGACTCACTTTCAACTATTACTTGTGACCGAGTGCCTTTTTTTTCTAACTGTCCCATATCTATTATGGATACCAGGCTCATTTATAACTATCCCGTATCTGTTAGGGATATTAGGCTCATTTTACATATTGAGCCTATGGCTCTTACTCACATTCTGAGCTTTAAGCTCTTTTTCACTGGTTACTTCGGCCATAATTGCCTTTATCTAATCATGCATATCATGTAATAAAATGCATCAATTATCACATTATATGCAATCATTCACTTTCAATTATCATTTACAATCACTTTAACATTTTCATCAAACAGTAGTCTTACATTCAACAATATGTTGAGAACACTTATTTCTTTCTCATTCACATTCAATGAAGCACTTCCAATATAATACCAATTATCAAACTCCTTGGACCATCAATGTCTGAAATTATCACATACATGTTGGATCAGAAATAGGTTCATACTTGGTTTGGCTAAATGGTAGATTTTAAAACCTTTTTTGAAATCAAAGCATAATAGAAGCATAAATATCAAATCAACATGCTTTTAATCCATACATGATACGACAAAAGAAAATTAAATAAAATAAGAACAAGATCAAAATATTACTGACTCCTTGCTATAACTTTGACTCCTTGCTATTGTGTCCTCAACCAATCTGATCTACCACTTGTTCTTCTAGGATAGCTTTGTTAACAAGATTCTTTGGTGGGAAAAGAGAAGAAAAAAAAGGGAGGTTATTTTCTTTTGCTATGGCCAAAGGTTTGGGAGAGATTTCTAGGAGAAAAAATACAACCCACGTTCATTTAGCATCAAATGCCAAAAGACCTTTGTCACTTTAACTACAACTCCTAGACGTTTCACTCGTGTCCAGATTAATAGTTGTAATAAAAGCATGATCGAATATATTTAGGATAGAGTAGAGAGAAAGCAAAAAAAGCACCACTTCATTTTGATAGCCAACCAAAAGAGCTGTCCATTGATTCTTTTAAAACAAGCCATCAAAAACATTTAATGATGAGAAGCATAATCAGCTTTGCTTTAGGAGTGAGTGGAGAGAAACTAAAAACAACCTATGTTCATTTAGCTAATCAATGCTAAATGAGCTATGTCCATTTAGCAACAAAACTTGGATGGTTTTGCTTATTGTCCAAGGCTCACTGATGTAGCTCTTTTAAGATTCTCCAAAGGTGCTTTCATGTTTTTTTTAAGTAGCCAAGAAAACCATTTTGTAAATGAGAATCATGACCGAATTCTACATCTTTATAAAATTCGATCTTGCTTATCCACCTTTTTTATATTTTGTTTCAATTTAATTAATCAATTAATTAAACCAAAATCCAGCCCAATATTGAATGTTCCTTTGGGCTTATAATTAACAATAATTAGTGTAAGCCTAACATTTAATTATATGCTTAAGACCTACTTTAATTAACTTTTAATTAAATTGTTCTTATCATATTAGCCAGAATCAAATTTGTTTATTTTTCTCCAAACTATCTCATTTTCTTTCCAATAACCTCCGTTTATTTTTGTTACTTTCCTTGATAACCTTCCTAGAAGCCAAGTGGGGAATCTAACTAGACATAAATAATTCAAGCTCCAATCAGCCCAAAATTAGTTTAATCTAATTAGAATTAATTTTGACTTATTAACTAAATGTCATTCCACTAAAGCTAATTGGTTAAACTCTTGAATTACTTAAAATTATAAGAAACATGTTTAAATTTATTAATACGATGTCCAATCGCAAACTCTATTATGAACCATATTATGGCCATCTACATAATAAAGGGTAAAATTACCATTTTGCCCTTATGTTGTTTTTCCTTCTGGATCTCTCGTTTCACTCTACATGGTGATTAACCTACAAGATCTAATCTTAGTGTTAAGACTTGATGAGTAGCTAGTCTATGAAACTACTAGCACTAGTTTAATCACCAATCTCCATAAAACATCTAGAAGTGATGATATCACTATAAACTCTTTATTTGAGTGAATGTTCCCTTATGTATGTGTCAATTAATAATTCCAACATGTGGACACTGGATTAATACTCTGTAAAAATTCATTCCGATCATATCAAGAATTATAACGAAACACACATGAGTTCAACGCTCATTAAGATTGTGGTTCCTAATAAACGAATGCTAATGTGTATGTTTTAAGATTAAAGTAATGGCCTACTTTATTTTTTAAAAACATATACGATTCCAGATTCATTTAATAGTGCCATTACCGATAGTCAACTACTATCATGATTTGAAACTCATCATTCCCTTGAAGTAAACTCCTTTACTTACACGGAGGTAAATCGCAACACTCTAGTCTAAACCATAATTAAGCGACCAACTTGATTATTTGACTGTGAATCAATTAATTTTATATTATAATAATATACATGTTTCCCATACATCTCCATGTATATGTATATTACTAACAAAGGAACCTTGGTATCTTTTGACTAGTTATATTACGCTCATACAAATAAAACCAAAGTCTTTTGTTTTATTACTAATAAATATTTTCATTACAATATTGTAACTGGAAGAAAATTAGGTTATATGTAAATACACTTGCTTACCAGGGCATTATATTTACATAACCTTAGCAACACACATGGTTATTAGTTCAATAATTGGAATTTAAGCTATTACAATCTAATCTACTTAGAATATCTAGGTTACACAATATGCTCCAGATAGCTATTGTCTCGATGTCCCGACAATGTTTGGATGCGATCATTCTATTTGTGCTTTTATATCATGCAATACACACATTGAACATATTACTAATTTGCTCAATCACATAAGTATTTAATCATATACATATGCATATGTATTATGTATAATGCATGCTCAATGGCATTCCTGTATCCTCAATTACGAATCTTAATCATTCAACCTTTATCACTTGTATATGTCTTATTTGTACTTAGGTTTATACCTAAAGGAGACTTGATTAATCTGAGTTCATCAATGATATATTCATCAATGTTATTCTAGAATTATAAGATCACATAATATTGAAATTCCCATTAAATCTGACTTAATACACATCATTCATCTCCTTTGAATCATATTAGCATTCATAAGATCACTTTCATTCATATTACATCTCTAATTTTCCAGATTTTTGATACATTTATATCACCAATCTATTCCTTAGTTATAACCTCAATCATCACCCTAAATATATCAACATTTAATCACTTAATCCAACATCAAACTAGGTCCATTTCAGGCTTCATTCAATCCTAATGTTATTTGTCAATTATTTCTATTGCCATATGTCATTTATTTTTACTATCGATTTGTCTTGCCACTCGGCATTTTTTCTAGTCCAAAAATACCCATAATTTCTAAAATTACCCAAAATTTCACCAAAAATTCTAAATCAATAATTATTCTTACAAATTAAAAATCAAGACACAAAACTCACTACTTATATCATAATCACTTTAAAATTATTTATACCTAAAAAATGTCAATTGAGTGCATATATAGTCATTATGATGTGTATAAAAATCAAATTCACATGTGTATACATAAGCATGAAATGCAATTTCCTAATTTCTCAATATAATTTCTCATTTACAGTAATTTAGATTTCTAACCCCTTAGTATGGGAAAATGAAATATTACAAGATGATTCAATTTTATACAAATAGTTTGTATGTATTAGATCAAAAGAGACTTATGCTTAACATAGAAGGCAAGAATAAAAGTTGGATAACCAAAACTATCCTTTTATGTCATATTGATTAAATCAACATAACAATAATCATAAAGTTACATACAAGGATGTGTGTATCCTTTTGATTATGACTCGTATGAAAATTGTGAAAACTTGTTAAGTTGATGAACAACCAAATCAACCATTGCTGAAAGGATGGTGATGATAGTGAATTGTTAAATCTTATACATATGATGTATTGGAAGAAATAACAATTCATAAAAAGAATGATACTTATATTTCATTAGATTATATGTCCTTAAATGTTAATTCATTTGATTTATTACACTTAGTGATTAATGCCTTAGAAACGCTTAGGATACTCACTTTAGCTCATAAATGGTTTTAGGTACAATTCTGAAGTGAAATATCTAAAGTGAGTCAAAAGTATTATATTTAGGCCCTTTTTCAAAGAATCACACTCACTTGTCTTTATAGAGTAAGAAAAAAGAAGAATAGAGGAAGAATAATACAAGAATAAGAAAATAAAATGCCAAGAAAGATAATATATATCTTGAAAATACAAAGAACATAAAGAATAAAGAGCATAAAACCACTCCCAGTTTGCTAGACTTTTGTCATGGCTGTAAGTATAACATGGATTATAAGATGAAGACATCTCACACTACCAAAGGGGCTCTTATGACTCATGCATTTAGAGAATAAAGCAAAGGTGAAGAATCAAGAGTTCATTAGGAGGGCTGGCTAGTAAAAAAATGGCGGACGACTACACTTAGAGGGCTAGAAAGTATCACTCACTCACGGCTGCATAGATTGTATGGGACTGCATATGTATCATGTGAGTCATGATGTGAAGAGGTGTACATTTACCAGCTGCCATTCCATGTTTAATGTATAAAGAAGACATGTTGTATGATATGAATAGGGGACTAGAAAAGAAAACTCATAGCCATGCGGTGCAATATAAATTCACGGGCATCAGTCACTCTCACGCCCATGTAATGTTAAGTCACGTGTGTGACACAAAATCACACCTGTGATAGCCCTATGCACCACCATGAGCTATTGATAACTAACCCCATTTAACCCTACATTTTCAATTTATTCAAAGGGACATGTGATGGTAGGAACATACATTTAGGGGGACAATCCTAAAAACACATTTGGGATATAACCTAGCCAATACTTCTCTCTTCATTTTTCTTCAGTTTCTCTTCATCTTTCAACCTCGATAGTGGTGATAAAGATGATGGTTGATGGTGAGAGCTTGAAAATGGAGATAAAAGGATAAATTTCTGACACCGGTTCAATGGGGATATCAACGCCAAGTCACGGTTAAGTTATTTCATACTATTAACATTGTAATGGCTTTTTGGATTTTATATGGATGATCTTAATACGTTATTTTGATTGCTATATTATGAACTTATTGGTTCAATATTGAATGTAACTTGTAATCATTACATTTGATGTTTGTTAGTAGCATCTAATGGTTTTGAATCGTTAGGAACAATAGAACTTAGGTTAGATAACCTAAACATGTGAGGTTACTACCTATATTGATCGTTTTTGTAGCACCCCACTCTTGCAAGGTGCAAACCCACATCGTTGATGATATTCGAGTCCGTGCCCCGCGAAGGTGGCGTGCTAATGCACTCAATCATTCCAAAGTCAGTATAATTTTTTTTATAACATAACATGCGGAATACATACTCAAATTGGTCCCACAATCATTCATCATCATTTTCAATTAGCAAAAATTTTCAATAGTCATTCGGGCCCTTCCACAAATACAAAGCACTTAAGTCAGTTTGAATTTATAAATGACAGAATCATTTGTACAAAAGTTCATAATACATAATTTTATACAGAAATAAGAAAACACTAATGCAG
>JAOQML010150811.1:0-29239 GCA_027568935.1 Erythroxylum urbanii | reverse complement strand
TGATCTAATAATATAATATAATTCTTTTTCGTTTTTCTTATTCATTTAATAAAGATTTAACTTAATTTTTATAATAAAATATCAGTCAAATGGATAAGAAGGATATTGTAAATATTATTAAATTGCAACATTCATCCGTTGAGTAAACATACTTAAAACTAAGTTAGAGAAATCATTTCAACCAAAAAACTAACTGTTTTTAGTTTTCTCTTAAGCTCACAGTGTAGCTACTATAAACTTTCCTCTCATTTCAAAAACTTGCTTCTAATAGTTCCATTTTCACTACTTTGACCTGCATTATTACCCAAACATTCACTCTTCTCCCCTCTTCTTCTTCTTTCCACTTAGTTTCTTTATCTCCTTTTTTTCTTTTATCCACTGATCATTAACCACCCATGGACAGTTTCCCGTCTACCTCATCACCTATTAAACCTTCGACATTAGACACATCCCATATTGTTTCTTCTCTAACCTTGAAGAAAACTTAGGTTCAAGTAGTGGGAGATTATAAACTAGACTCCAACCTCAGTTAAAGCCTTCCAAGTGAGGTTGCTGAAGCTAGGATTGTATCTCCACCATTGGAGACTTTGAAAGCTGGGGCTCTAAGATGGAGTGCCTCTATCGTGGGATTCTTCCTAAATAAAAGGGTGGTTTTTGTGTCATAAAGGAGTGGGTCTTAAATAATTAGAGGAAGAATAGGCTGCAGGAAGTTCTTATCAATGTAGACGATATTTTTCTCTTTAGATTCTTGCATAAGGAAAAAGCAAAGTAAATCCTGAAAGCTAGTTGTGGCATGTTTTTAACAAGTCACTCCTATTACAAATGTGGAAACCATTTTTGAATATTGATGGCATTAAGCATGAAAACATAGCTATGTGGATAAGTATACATAGAGTACCCTTCGAATACTAGAATACTTAGGGGCTAAGTCATTTGACAAGCTTTATAGGCAAGCCAATATATATGGACTAGGCAACTGCTCAAATATAAAGGATAGAATTTGTTCGATTATGTATATTGGTAAGTGACTTGACCAACCTTCCTAATATCATTCCTATAATCGGACTTGATGAGAATATGCAACCTATCAAAAAATATGTAAAAGATAGCTATGTTTGGAAACCTAATACAGGTCAGAAAAGGGTATGGAAACCTATGGTAGAGTCTTCAGGACTGGAGATTATAAAGAGCTAAGAACATAATGTTGAAGAAACTAATCTAAAGAATGATTCTATAAAATTCAGTGAAGACATATCATAGGATAATAAATGATTAAGCACCCCTCAAGAAGTAGAACATATGAATGAACCTAGCACTCCTTTGGTTAAACAAAAAACCTTGAAGGTGGAAGTTGCTGACACATCTGCTTGTATAGGGGAACTTATGGAAATGACAGATTAAACGGTTGCCACCAATACTAAATTTAAACTAACAGGAGGAAAAAAACCCTCCATAGGGGACTCTTGCAAATGATAATCCTAAGATGGAATGTTAGAGGGGCCAATGCCCCTTATAAAAAGCTGACGATAAAGGATTAGATCCTAGAGAATAAAGTAAGCATTGCTGATATTTTGGAAACAATAATGAAGCAACAGAATTGTAACATGTAGAAGTTACTTCCTACATAATGGCAACAGGCTAGCAACCATATGCAGCAACCAAATGGCATAATCATAGTTTGTTATGATAGCACTGTGATGCAAGCTTATATGGAAGTTGCCTTGGATCAAATTATGCAAATTAAGGTGGAGGATTAGATAATAGTTACAATCATGCACATCTCCTTTATTTATGGTCATAACTTTGCATACCAAATAATAACATTATGGAAAACATTTAAAGATGTTGCAAAAAACACCAGTACTCTATGGATGATTGTTGGGGATTTTAATGCTATTATCAATGTGAATGACGTAGAAGGAGAAAGAGTTGTACACACTCCATATCCTGATTTTAGAAATTACTTAGAAGATATTTAAGTCTTGGATATTCCCTTAGGTGGTTGCTTCTTCGCTTGGAAAAATAATAAAATGGATGGATCTTTTATTAAAAAGAAACTTGACAGATGCTTAGGGAATCAACTCTGGTTTCAAACATTCCCTTCTAGCTATACATTGTTTGAGACTAGCAAGCTATTTGATCATTCAATGATGGTTACTAAAACAACATCATAATGTCCTAGTAAGCCATTCAGGTTTAATGATTTCCTAACTGATATTACAAGGTTCCAAGAAGCTTTATAGAATGAGATGTTTCCTAATATTAAAGGCTTAAAACTGTTTATATATGTAAAGAGAATTAGTTTGATTAAGCAGAAGATAAAAAATTTATACTTGAATAATGTAGGGAGCACTCAACATCTGCTAGGCACAGCTAAAGGAAAGCTGGATGAAATTTAGTTCGAGCTATACCATAATCCCAATTCTGTAATTCATCAAGCTATAGAGAAAATATGAATGACGAATCTTACTAATGCTATCAGCTATGACTTTTCATTAATGAAACAAAGATCTTGTATAAGATGGCTCAAGGAAGGGGACAGAAACACTTCTTACTTCCATAAAGTAGCACTTACCAAGAAATGCAGAAATAGAATAATCAGCCTGGAAGAGGGTATCAAAAAATTGAATGATTAGTAGCTGTTACTTGATGGAGTATTTGAATTTTCCTCCAAATTGATGAATGATCCCAATCATTCTTATTCTACAGTTCCTTTTCTAAAGGAATTAACAAATGAAAGTATAAGCATACAGGAAATGGAATCTCTCTGTAGGCCTGTAACTATATTAAAATTTGAGAAAGCCCTAAAGTTTTTAAATTCTTACAAGGCCCTAGGGCCATATGGTTTCAATGGTAATTTTTAATTAAATCTTGGAATGTTACAAAGCAAATGCTAAGTGATACAATACTAGAATTCTTCAAGAAAAGAGTGCTTCTAGCTGAGCTTAAGAAAACATACTTACCAAGAAATGCAGAAGTAGAATAATCAGCCTGGAATAGGGTATTAACAAATTGAATGACTAGTAGTTGTTACTTGATGGAGTCTTTGAATTTTCCACTAAATTGATGAATGATCCCAATCATTCTTATTCCACAGTTTCTTTTCTAAAGGAAGTAACAAATGAAAGTCTAAGCATACAGGAAATGGAATCTCTCTGTAGGCCTATAACTATATTAAAAATTAAGAAAGCCCTGAAGTTTTTAAATCCTTAAAAGGCCCTAGGACCATATGGTTTCAATGGTAATTTTTCATTAAATCTTGGAATGTTACAAAGCAAATGCTAAGTGATGCAATACTAGAGTTGTTTAAGAAAGGAGTGCTTTTAGCTGAGCTTAAGAAAACATACATCACTCTAATTCCCAAAGGTGTTAAATAGAAGACCTTTTTTGACTAAAGGCTTATTACTTGTTGGAATACAATAAACAAGGTCATCTTTAAAATTCTTTCATTCCAAACAAAGTAATAGGAGATAATATATTACTAAGCCAAAAGCTGGGCAGGAAATCCTCCAAGAAGAAAAGCAGGAAGAACTATATCCTTAAAATTGATTTAAGGAAAATTTTTGATAATCTCACCTGGGATTTCATCACCAACTCTCAAAAGGCTTAATAAAATTTCATCTTCTTTATTTTTTTTTGTTTTATAACAATCGATTTTTAGCTTAAAATGTATAAGGTTGAGTTTAAGCATATAACTAGACCTACCTAGAAAGTGTTTCATTAATTACATTTTCATTGTAAAAAATTACTAC
Source organism: Erythroxylum urbanii (assembly GCA_027568935.1). Classification (NCBI taxonomy): domain Eukaryota; kingdom Viridiplantae; phylum Streptophyta; class Magnoliopsida; order Malpighiales; family Erythroxylaceae; genus Erythroxylum; species Erythroxylum urbanii. The sequence goes on along the minus strand of JAOQML010150811.1, from coordinate 25,487 downwards.
TAAATGGTCATTTTCTTTATCTTTTTTTATTTCACAATTTTAGATGAAATCAATTATTTATTTTTCATTTTTTTCTTAGTACATATGCTAAGTTCATTTAATGATTATTTTAATTTATAATAAAAATTATCAAATTAAATAGCTAAGAAAGTTGTTGTAAATATTATTAGATTTTATCATCAATTTCTCTATCTTTTATAACCTTAGATAAAATCAGTTACTTCATTTTCATTTTTATTATATGGGCTAAGTTTATTTAATAAGGATTTTACTTAATTTTAATAATAAAAGTCATCGAATCAAATGATTAGAAAGTTGTTACAAATATTGTTAGGTTATATTGTTTTTTATTTTCTTTGTCAATTTCATTTTTTTACAATTTTTCTTTTTTAAGAAATTAAAGTAAGGATTTCATTGCACGGGTATAAACCAAGTAAAATAGCAATGTTTTTATGTCAAGATAAACATGATAATTAATTGCTTGAAACAAGGTAGAAATAATAAGTGATTAACTATATGCTAACATATAAGTCTAATGAAGTAGAATAGGAAGTTACTGAATGCCAATTCCCTAGTTTATAGTAAGGGCATAACTTGGTTGAGCTTCAACCTTGTGCACCATAATGAACTACTTGATCTAAAGCAAAGTATTGCTAATGAATTTTAAAAGAAAAAGCTATTTATCTTGAAATATTTATAGATCCCTTTCCCTCTATAAAGTATAGATGCTATAACTTATCACAAATTTAAAATTATTTGAATCATTATAGTGAATGAACCTGGCAGAGTTGGCCTAAATAACAAAATGAGACCAATCTATACAGGAAATTTAAGTTTGTATAGCTCCAAAGCTTTGTACTAAAAAGAAGCAAAGAAACTACAATTCAATAGAAGATGGATGAGGTTCTCGATGGCTTAATTGCATAGTTTACAAGTGTTATTAGGGAGTGGAGCTTCCTTTACTTTGTCTATCATTTATAGCCTTTGTTTAATTGCTAAACATAGGATAAGTGAGGCTTTTGGGTAATGGTTAGGCAACTAAAAAAGAGTCTGCCATGGGACGTAATCACCAAGAGGTCTAAGTTAGTGCAAGTAAGATTTATTAGTAAAGCATTTAGAGATATGATGAAAGCCTTAAATGGTCAAGCCCTTAAAATGTAAATAAAGGCGCCAACTTGCACCAATTATCAAAATAGAACATGGTTTTATTTCCATTACCAATCACAAACTTAATCTTAAGAGATATGAAGTTCTTCATTTTAAAAATCTAGATTATGGTCTATAAGAAGGAAGACTTACATTTGATTTCCTATAAGTTGTAATTCTTGATTATACATAAGTGGATCCACCTTACCTATATGAATTCACAGTATATGAATAACATTCGTTTCCTTTGGATAAGAGAAATTTGTTTACGACCTTTATATAAATAATTCCAAAACCTGCTTCTTATTTAAGAATGCAAATTTAAGTATGTTTAACCTTGGTACCTAAGTGGATATCAGAAAAGCCAGACCAAAGATAATTTCTCATAATCTTTTCAATGTTCTTTATCAACTTCCAAGGAAGAAATAAGTAACAACACTAATGTGTATAGAGACTATTGAACTAAGAGAGGTTCTAATTGGTATTTTGATGATAACAAAACATAACTACTTCTAATGAGTTTATTATTTGATAAAAAAACAATATAAAAACAAATTGAAATCATAAACTCAGTAAGATAGCTTATGAAGTTGATAAATAGAAATTGAAGTTTACATCCATTGAAACGAAGATCAAACCAAGAATAAAAGAGGATCAAGGCTTATCAAGCTAATTCTTTAGTTTTTAATATTAATTACATTCTTACATTGTTAATTTGATGCTTTAAAAGGTTCACCATGTATAAATATTATATGTCACTTCATTGCATGAGTCTTTATATTTATCAAGAGGCATTGAAACTTTTGTTCTTAATAGAAAAACGTCCTAATCTTTCAAACACTCTTTAGGAACATTTTGGGAAAGTGTTTAAATCATAACAGGATTAAACAATTTGATTTTAAGCGTTTGAACTTGTTAAAATAATATTTTTGAGATGATTAAACTTGATGTACAATGAGTTTGTTGTAAATTGGTGGATGTATTAGTTAACCAATGTGCCATAATCGTCAACCAATATGCTTATTAGTCAAATAATGTTCTAATAGCTAGTGAATTTTATGCTTTAATGCATACTGATTGACTAATACACTGGTCAATCAGTGCTTTACATATAATCATTGTAACTACTATTTCTTGGTTACAATGGCTAGGTAGAGTCCCAAAACACTATAAATAGGTATTTTCTTATTGGTTTTAGTATAAATAATATTTTGGGTGTCTTATACAGACATTTCAAAGTGTTTTTTAATTATTTGAGCATTATTATCTCATGTTTGTATACAAGCCCACATCTAGATCTAGGGATCTATGTTCAAGATTAAGATTCTATAAGAGTGCCTTTAGTGTTCACTTAAGTAAACAAGTTAAATACTTTATATAAGCCAAATCCATAAACCTATTAAAAGCTTATTAGTTTGACTTAAGTTTTAGAGTCTGCTCCCTGATACTTTGTTTTGTAAGTTCACATACTCGACATGTCATTGTTGAAAAATCATATTAATAAATCTGTAATTATCAACTGTTGTTGTTCGTGAGAATTAATTGACCAAAGATGCACCCTATAATATTGCATGCCTAAAGACTTATCCTGAATCCTAATAAAGATCCCCACCATATGAATCCCTCGAGTAATGATGCATCAAACCCAAAATTTGACCAAAAATTCACATAGTTTTGAGCTAAATGACCATCCTGGACAACCTGTTTAAAGTATGAGATACGTATGTTGGCAATGACATGGACATCATATGAAAATAGAATCAAAGAGGTTTAGAAATAGACAAATCCAATCCATGACCTTAAAGCTCCTTAGAGTTAGTTCTATTAGTGAAATAGCAATAAAATTGGAATATCTTATTTGAATGTAAAGTGTTGTGGAAATCATTGCCCTAACTAGGAAATTCTCCCTCTACGATGCAATAGGACAACAGGATCTAACCCTAGGGTTAACACCTTCTCTACTAACTTCGGTGCACTCCAAAAGGTGGAATAGAAACTATCCTTGAGTATTAGAAAAAAAACAGAAGAATGAGGAAAAGAAGAGATATATTTTTTGCGTGTGTTTTTCACTATAAAGAGGGGCTGAAGAGATAGAAAAATAAAGAGAATGTTAATGGGTGAGAATAATAGGGAATATGGAGAGATTTTAGAGACGTGGGGAAATACCAGGTCAAAATAATAATGTTTAGTAACTGAAAAAAGCATTAAAAATTTATTGAAAATAAGAATTAAACCAAGTGGGCCCAAAAAAGTTTATTTTACACACATGTTGCCATGTTGTGACCGAATAGGGTTAGGTTAGGTCAAGTGGTGCTCACATGCATATGTGGTATCCATACCATCCTCAAAAGACTTGATTCAAAGTCTTACAAAACACTTTAGTATATAAATTAGGTGGAAAGTCCCTTGCTCTTTCAATGTGGGATATAAACCAAAATAACCAGAGAGAAGTGTTCTAAGTTTTGGATCAACCCCAACAATCCCCTAGTTGGTCCAAAACTTAAGAAACAAACTATAACAGTTTAAGTGAAAGATAGGCGAACAACCAAGAGAATGAATTCTTGAACCTAGTGTCTAAGAAATTCGGAGACAGATCTTGTTAGAGAAATAAACAATAATAAACAACCTCAAAATGCCTTGTTCTTATGATCGCTTTAGAGAGATAGCCTAAATGCTCTCATAGGAGGGTAGCTAGCCCCCTACGACCATGTAGGTGAGTCTATTAAGCGTGTATTACTCACTCCATGAAACTTAGGTTGTAAAACTCATTAAGGATTAAACTATCCAACATCATCAAACCCAATAAAGTCATGCTAAGGGATGCAATTCAATAACTGAATAATCCAAGTCTCCACATAACTTCGTTTGACCCATTAGACTTGATTTCCTAAGACAAGTGTCCATCACAAGGTTACTACATAATTGGGCTCAACCTCATCCCTTTAGCATGCTCTGAAACTAGTTTCCTACTTAAAGCTTTTATAAACGGATCAGATAAGTTTCTCTCTGACTTAACATAGTTTAGAAAGAGTACACAGTCTAATCAAAGTACAAACAATTTTATGTCTCAATCTGATATGTCTACTTTTGCCATTATATGCCTTGTTTTCGGCAACATGAATGGCAACCTGCAAAACATAACGATGGAACACATAAGGAACTGGTTTTTCTTAAAGTGTGATATTTGCTAAGAGATGCTTTAGCCACTTAACTTCCCGTCTTGCCATCTCCAAAGCGATAAACTGAGCCTCTATTGTTGATCTCGCAATACATGTTTGCTTGGATGATTTCCAAGACACAACAACTCTTATCAAGGTAAAGATATAACCCTGATATAGTGTACATCATCACTCTTCATAACCCAATTATCATCAGAATGTCCCTCCAATATAGGAGGATGACCACCAAAAGATAATCTATAATACATAGTACCTCTCAAATATCTTAACAAATGAATCAATGCATTCCAATGCTCTTAATTAGGATTATAAGTGTGCTTACTAAGTCTTCTCACACAATATGTTATATCAAGCTGAGAATAGTTCATTAAAAACATCACACTACTAATAATTTTAGCATATTTAGCTTGGTTTATACTGTCAACAAGATTTTTCTTTAAAGCAACACTGGTATCATAGGGAGTCTTGATTGGTACAACATCATAGTAACCAAACTTCTTCAAAATTTTCTCAACATAATAAGTTTAGTTCAACCTAAAACTAGAGTCAGTCCTGTCAACTTTGACTGCTAAGATAAAGTCCACAGGTCTAAGATCTTTCATATCAAAGGATAACTTTAGCAAACTCTTGGTAGTATTAATGATAGATAAGCTAGTACTAAAAATAAGCATATCATCCATATAAAGGATTATAATCACATGGCTAATGGTATTAGATTTCATATAAATGCAAGAACTAGAATCACAAGAGGTCAAATCATGTTTGAAAACCTCACTATCAAATTTCTCATGCCACTATTTGGGAGCTTGTTTAAGTCCATACAGAGGCTTGACTAACGTATACACCTTTTACTTCTAACCAGGTATACTAAACCCCTCGGACTGGACCATATAAATTTTCTCATCAAAATCACCAATCAAGAGAGTTGTTTTAACATCCATTTAGTGCACATGAAGCTAACACCAAGGCAATAGCAAACAACATCCTTATAGATGCAATTTTAGTAACAGGAGAGTAAGTATCAAAGAAGTCTAATCCTTCCTTTTGTTTAAAGCCTTTAATCACAAGTTTTTCCTTGAACTCTCAATATTTTCTTCAGATCTCAATTTCTTTTTGAAGATTCACTTACACTCCAAAGGATTACAATCTTGAGGTAGATCAACTAAAACCTAAGTTTTGCTAGACATGATTGACTATAACTCACTATTTATGGCTTCCTTTATAAAGGTAGCATCGACATATCTTATTGCTTCTTCGTAAGTTTTAGGATCTTCCTCAATAATGTAAGTGACCACAATATCATCATCCATCTTACTAGGTTTTTCCACCACAAAGGAAGTAATAAAGTCAGAACAAAAAATAGTGGGTACTTTAGCTCTTTTGCCTCTCCTTAGTTCAACAATTTCCTCTTCCTCTATATCATTATTGGTAGAAAAATTAGGGACAAATTCTCTCGGAGCTTACACACTTACTTTCATAGGAAGTATATTCTCCAAGAATACTGCATCCTTTAACTCCACAATTGGTCCATAAGTACTAGATCCCTCTTCCTTAACCATAAATCCATAGGCTGTATTATTAAAGGCATATCCTACAAAAACAGAATCAATGGTCTTAGGCCTAATTTTCTTCCTCTTATATTCAGGTAGAGCAACCTTAGCAAGACAGCCCCACACTTTCAAAAAACTCAAGTTATGTGGATAACCTTTCCAAATTTCATAAATGGTTTAATCTAGTTTCTTATGAGATACTCTATTTAGAACATAATAAGTTGAAAGAATAGCTTCCCCTATATAAAGTCAGGTAAATTCAAGGAAATCAAGATTGCATTCATTATATCCTTAAGTGTTTAGTTTTTCATCTCATATATTCCATTTTGTTTAAGTGTATAAGGGGTTAAAAGCTCATGAATAATCCTAGCTTTTTCACAATAATTAGCAAGAAAATTAGTACTATACTTACCACTTTGATCAGACCTTAATCTCTTAATTTTCCTTTCCAATTGATTTTTAGCCTTAGCTTTGTATTTCGTAAACACTTCCTCTACAACACTTTATTTTTCAATAAATAAACCTTAGTAAATTAAGAACAATCATCCATAAAAGTAATATAATATATCATGCCTCCTTTACTCACATAATTCTTAAAATCACCTAAATCTGTGTGCACTAAGTCCAACAGTTGTGACTCTCTCTAGGTCACTAACTTAAAAGGTTTTTTAGAGTGTTTAGCCTCAATAAAAATCTGACATTTTTTCATTTCATTGGTGATCTGGTTGGTAAAAAGCTTAAATTTTGTATCATTTTAATTGACCTCACATTCATATGCCTAAGTAGAGGGTGTCATAGGTATGGAGACTCAATAATATAAGTTGAAGAAGTAGATGCATTCATTTCAACATTAAGTATAAATAAGCCTCCATTACAAAACCCTTTACCAATAAATTTCCCATCCTAGTCAAAATTGGCTTATCAAAATCAAAAGTAAGTTTAACACCAACCTTATTAGGTAAGGCACTAGAAATCAAGTTTCTGCGAACATCAGGATCAAATAAAACATTTTTTAAAGCTAAAAATTTTCTAGAAGTGAGTTTGAGTTGACCTTCCTAAATCATTGGACAATAACTTTGGTGGAGTTGCCTATGTACACGAATTCACCATCGAAAGCATCTTTTAACTCTTTGAATAGGTCCTTATTGGTGAAGATGTGACAATGGCTCCTGTGTCAACGGTCCACTCGACCAAGTTTCTGGTAAGGTTTACTTCGGACACCATAGTTTTAATGATCTCCTCATCATCACAACCAGTAGCTTCAACCACATTAGCTTGAGGCTTACTAAGACTCTTCTAATTGCCCCGCTGGTACCTCCTCTAGTTTCCTTTCCCAAAATGTCATGGTTTTATCCTTGGCCCTTCCTCTTATGGTTGATTTTAGCTTGGAAAAGAGCAACAGGATAGCCTGGCTTGTGGCACTACCAATAATCACCATCAATCATTTTGAATTTGAACTAGCTATACTTGTTGTTATTGAAAGACCTATTTTGTCCACCATTTTTATTGGAGTTACCTGCATTTTTATGTTCAATAAGATTAACTTTAACAATAGGGGCAGCGGTGAGTGATTTCGCCTTATCCTGTGTATTGTTGACATCCTTAATCTTTATATGCCCTATCAACTCATGTAACTTCATGTCCTTCTTTTTATGCCTCAACTAGGATTTATACTCATTCCATAAGGCAGATAGTTTCCTAATAAGGGCATTAGATTGAAACAGTTCACATATGTTCATAACCTTAGCAAGAATTTCAGCAGCTAGGTTTTGATACTCATGTCGATAACAGGTTTATCATTAACAACAACAAGCTTTAATCACCTAGCAACAAATATTTCTTTGTACTAGCATCATCAACCCCATATTTAACTTATAAGGCATCCTAAATTTCTTTAGTAGTCTTGTACTTGCAATAGATATCAAATAATGGGCTATTTTTTAGTGTAAATTTGTAACACAATCTACTCATTTTACGCTCAAAAACTGCAAGTGAACGGGTCGTGACTAGTAGTTAAAAAGAGCAGATATCGATCCCATAGGGATTGATGCCCAGACACCACTTAATTTAGATAAAAATTTGTTTAAGAAACGAAATTGTTTAATGCAGATAATGTGGAAAATTAAGTTAAAATTAAAAGACCAACACAAAGTAATAGACAATACCAAAGTGCAGAAAAATTGGAATTCAAGAATCTAAAGACTAGAGATTACTTTTTTCTTTTTTTGTCTCCCTTCTATTGTATTAATCAACTTATATCTCACCAAAGATTTCTGAATGTATTAATTACCCTCTCTCAAGGTGTAACTAATTGTCCCTAATCGAATTAAAGGGAATCAATTAGACGATCTCTCAACTTACCCATTGACTCTATCAATTCAACTAGTTATTAAACTATCCAATGGGTGATCAACTGACTTCACCGAGATCTCTCTTCTAACTAATCAATTGATGTGATGATTGTAAGTCTATAGGTCACCAAGTCTCATTGTACAATCCTACACAATTAATCTCAGTCACTCTCTCGATTTATTGCAAGATAACAAATAAAATCACCAATCATCAAAGACAACTTCATTCAATTCAATAAAATAAGAGTTCTAACAAAATAGTTCAAAAGCAATTCCTAAAACTAAATTAGCCTAACATGGCATCCATAACATCATCAACATTCAAATAAACCATTTTACAAAGAATAGAAGAAGTAAAATTGAATAAAGGGACTCCTTTTTATTGCCAAAATATGGAAATTTTGGTGTTGATGTGCTATTTTCCCCAATCTTGGTGATGATCCTTGACTTCAATCCTTCCTCAAGGCTCCAACTTGTGTTCTTTACTCAAGGATGGTGTTTTTACAGAAGCGTTTCATCTCCCACCAAAGATGGAGGCTTAATTATGCTTTAATAGTCCAAAAATCCTACGTTTAATGAAGCCCTGCGTATTGTCTCGGATTGTAAATTGGCCATAGAAAACTTCCTCTTTTCTTTTCCTCTTTAATCTCTAGCTTAATCTACAAGTTGCTCCATCTTCCTTCTTACATAAAAATAGTCAATTCTTACCCTAAATTAACACCAAACATAAAAGAATAACAATGGAGATCAAACTAAATGAAAACATACAAAATGAATCCTAAATTATAACAATAATCAACAATTATGCAAGAAAACACATGCCAATTACATAGAAAAACATAGATTAATGCACACCTATCAACATCCCCACAATTAAATCTTTGTTTGTCCTCAAGCAAAATAAATACAACCACTCAATTCTATCACTTTATTTGCACAAAGATCAAAGTATACAATCCCTCAAATTTAAGCCAACTTAAATATCAAGTTAATATATATGTCATGACTACTTTTTCATTGGTATATATAAACAAACTCAACAATTAACAACATCACTCAAAGATAAGTATAGATGCAAAATGAATTTTCATCATGGTTTTCACTCATTTCTCTCAAGTGTTTGATGGCTAGTGTTTCGCTCAAACTTCCTATAGGAAACTACACTACCATAATCTTGCTAATACATCAATTCTCTTTTACAATGATTGCATGCATAAATAGATCAAAAGGACTTGTTTAGGATTGTAATATAGTAATAGTGAAGGTGGGTAAAGAGGGAAAATAGGTTAAGCACAAGCATTAGTAAAGAAAAAAACAGATAAGACGGGATAACAAAACATAACTCCGAGATATACAAATATAACTAATATTCTGCACTTATTGATGCTACTCACTTGTTCTTCCTTTTTCTTTTCTTTTTTTCTTTTTCAACGCATTTTTCTTTCTTTTTTTCTAAATACATGGAAGAACTATGAATCAAAATAACACTATATACACTGTAATCCATAGGCAAAAATATACTCAACACATCTCGGTAAAACTTTCACAACGATCGCAACTAGTGTATTACTTAATACTTCACTAAGCTTGTGAATGGGTAGGTTTATAGGGTTTAAGGTTTAAAATTATGGGTGTTTTCAAGAAACAAAAGGTTAAGGCTCAACGGGGTAGTAAGGGATAATACAAAGGGTAGGTCATTTAAGGCAAGGGTTAACAGAAAATGGGCCTAAATCATCTCTATTAAGCATGCATTGAGTAGACTCAAACTAATTCAAAGCAAGTTCTGAAGGTGATCACCTAAGGAAGTATAATTCAACAAAGAAATCGAATGACTATAGACGGAGTCATATGGCTCAACTCTCACATTGGCTCAAACGAAAACTTAATATGCATCTCTACACTATCTCATTGTTTACCTGTCAATTTGTGACTAAGCTTATGTATCCAACTATTTTTCATCACTCTATATGGTTTATTTTCTACTCAAGTAGCCTAATTCGAGTTCAAATATGCATTCAATCTAATTCCAACTAGTATGATAGAATCTCACGGCAATATCTATTAGAATGATTCAAATGTGGTTCTATTGTTGACACAAAGTACATGATATGCCTAACCATGCATCCTATTTAACACAATACAAACAATGCCATTGAGAAAGTCAAAGTCACCTCCCCACACTTAAAGTTCACATTATCCTCAATGTGACAAGTCAACCACCAAATAAGGGAAAATGACCTTAAACCAAACAAAAGAAATAGAAACTAACAAATGACATGAAACTAAACAAAAAAATGACATGAAACCAAACAAAAAAATGACAGGAAACCAAACAAAATAAAATGACAAGAAACCCATCAAAAGAAAATGACATGAAACCAAACAAAAGAAACAACAAAATTAAAAGTAAAAGGGTAAGAAAAGCTTATTCAGATGATGGTGGCGACATTGTTGGTGAAGTAGCTTCAAAATTATTCCTCCGACAGAAGTTGAGGAACCCCTTCTTTAGGCTACGCTGCTCTTTGTGGACTTTCCACATTTGGGAGTCGAGATCATTTAGTTAGGATGTCATCTATTTAATGGTTGGAGGCCATTTGGTTGAGGATGTGTTGAAATCGGTCGACCTCTGTTGGTGCACTTGGTTCTGCTTCTACTACTTCCTCTTTTAGCTCTAGAGCTACTTGGGATGTAGAGGGTCGGGACAAGACTGTACTGGTGCCCCTCCTATTCCTCACTGCAGCACGCGTCTAAGGATTGCGGAGTTCCATAGAATGGACCTCTATAATCTCTAAGTGCCTCAAATAAGATATGTCAAACATATCATGTGTTGTACACACCTCTTCCATATTAAGGTTATAATAATGAGCTAAAGTAGTAACAACATGCGACTTCCAAAAATATGAACTCTTTTTATTAACAACACTTACTATTGATCGAAAAATTCTAAAACGTATGTTGATTTTAACTTTTTGATCCATGCACTATAAAAAGAAAAGTTCTTTAGCCGAACATTTGCTACTTTCAGTTTTATTGAACACAGTTAAGCAAATAAATTTATGCAAGATAAAACGTTCGACACTACGTATTAAAGAATTTGGTGCATTCATAGAGTCAAAATTTTCTTCCCCCATTAGAGTTTTCCAATAGGAATCCATTTCAAAATTAGTGTGATCATCTAAAATTTTTGTATTTTGCAAATCGAAAAGATTACGTATGATAGTATATTCCACTTTGTAAATAGTTCCAATTGTAAGGTTACACTTGCTATGTTTTACTAATTATAACCTTGGTAAATTCTGTAAGTGCACAGGTCGTTTGTATAGTACCTAAGGTATCGATCCCACGTGGAGGGCTAACTAGTTCTAAATCTAAAATCAAAAGCACTACTAAACAATAATTAAAAAATAATAACTTAAAACACAAGAATTAACTAGACCAAATAAACCAAATCAATCGATAAAAATAACGATTAACGATTAACACAAAATTAAAAACAATCACGCTGATAATAAACAATTAAATACGAAATTAAATAGTAATAGAATTTAGCCAATTAGCGAACAATGATCACATACCTAAGTTCCACCTAATGAGTTTACCGAAAGAGAGAAAGGGAAAATTACCTATCTTTAATGACAACCTAACCAATTATGATTTATTAAATTAATGGTTTTAGAAGATCCTAGGGTCAACTACTCTCTCTCAAGTTATAATTGAACCCTAAAGTATAAACCCTAATCAGATTATGGGAGGTTGTAATCTCTCAATTACCAACCTATCCAAAACCTAATTAGTTCTTAAATTCTCTAATAAACAATTGGAAACCTATGTGATCTCTCCACTCCAGATTTACCAACTTAATTTAATTCCGGATCTATTAATCTACCTAACTCTCGTTAACCCAAATTAATCATTTTCTCTTGATTTACCCTCTCAGTTTATTATTGAGATATTAAGTGCAGAATAAATCGTAATTAATTCAATTACCACATAAAATGATCAGATTTCATTAAGTCAAAATAATAATCCAAAGGTGAGTATAGAACATCAACCATAACGCAGTTTATAATCAACTACCTATATCAATTCTATAATTAAATAAACTTGAAATACATAGGGACCAAAGCTAAGATGGGATGATGGGAGGCTGTGACTTCAGAAAGCTTCTTAATCCAGGAAGCAAGTCGTGTCTGCATCGTCTTCCTCGTCTCTCTTCCTTCGTCTCTTTCTCATTCTCTCAGGGTCTCTTTTAAGGTTTGGTGGTTGCTCAAAGTTCTTCCAAAGCTCTTTCTCTAAAGACTTCTCATGTTATGTTTATACTTTGTAGGCACTAGGTCAAAGTCAGGGTTGAAACGATCTAAAAAATCACTAAAAACTTGAGTTTTTGTATCAACCTGACACAGGGCACAAACGTGGCCTTGCCTGCCACGATCGTGGTCGGGATCTTAACCTTTCTGTCACGATCGTGGTCGGCATCTTAACCTTTCTGTCACGATCGTGGTCGGCATCTTAGCCCAGTGTGCAGGATCGTGGCCTGACTTGGAGACTTTCTGTCATGATCGTGCCCCAGGTGCACGATCGTGACTTGGCTGCTGCTGGCTGGCTCGTCCTTCTCTGTCACGATCGTGGCCTCACTGCGCACAATCGTGACTTATGGCTTTAACTCAAAACTCCTCGAGTCTTCTTCGTTCTTCACCGTTTAACCTGAAACACTAACAAATGCATCACGCCACCTCAAAAATATAACATTTAAGCTCAAAGACTTAATCTAACCCATAAAACACTAAATCACACAAACTAATATAATTAAACACATAAACACACACTCAACACTCAAATTCACACTAATTACATAACAAATTCAATCCTAAAATATCATGCAATTAACACCTATCGACATCCTCACACTTAAATGTTTGCTTGTCCTCAAGCAAAAAAAAACAACAAACATACAACACACAATGCAATAATAAGGCAATGACTCTAACTTCATGAAATAAACTTAATCTTGGACACAACCATTCGAATTATGGTAAATCATTAACAAATAAAATAGGTGTCTAGGGCTTTGAACTAAATATACAATTTAATCGAGGCCTAAGTGTTAACTTATTTTCCTTTTTCAATTGTGCACACACATTAATAATTTTTTGATCATTCAGACTTTGTAACTGTTCCTAAGTATATTTCCATAAAAATTCAAACTTATTACAAGTCTGGTAGGTTTTTTTTTATTTTAAACCCAGACTTAGTCTTTTACTCGAAGGCAAAAATTTGTGATGAATGTCGATCTGGTTACTCAACTAAGTCATTTTATTAAACAACTTTGTTGAAATGTCATTATAGCCTTTTTACGCGAAGGCACACATTTGTGATGCATGTCGATCCGGTTACTTAGCTACATCATTTTTTCAACTGGCTATTAGCTATATTCATAACTCGAAGGTCAGTGAAATAGTGATTTATTAATTTTTTATTGCCTACCTTGTTGCTTTTAGCTATTCGTTTTCATGAAAAATACTAGTTAAGATACTTAAAGTTAAAAGACCTCAATTTATGAATGAATGTGACAATCTAGAGGGTGCTAAATTTTCGCTAAGTCCTAATTAGGCTGTATATTTATCCAAAGGCCCCCTATTTCACTAATTTCATAGGCCAATGATCGTTCATATCCTAATAGACTATGTCCAAAATTAAATGAATTTCACTCAATCTAAGCCATTGACACATTCACAAACTTCATATAATATAGTCTAATACTTATCATACAGTATGCAAAATCACATTAAAAAGCAAACCCACAATCCCTCCCCACACTTAAACAATACATTGTCGTCAATATGAGAAGGAAGCACACATAAACACATAAACAAAGGGTAAAGACAAAAATTAAATTAACAAAGAATAGAAAAAATTAACAATAAAAATAAAAATAAAATAAACATAAAGACAAAATAGAACTGAAGGCTAATTTGGAAAAGAAAAATTTTGGTTAGACATGAAATCCTAAGGAGATGGAGGTGGTGATGGTGTTGGAGGTGGTAGTTGAACACCTTGAGACTCAAAATACCTATCAATCTGTCAGATATCCCAGATCTAGTTTCGTTGTGTGAGTGCCATCTCCGCAAGTGTTCTGTTGGTTTTGAATATTGCATCCAAAACCTTCTTCCAACCTTGCTCTTCCTCTTCTTCACTCGACGATTCCTCATGTTGAGGCAGCACTGAACTCGAGATCCTTGACCTGCCCTGGTCTGCACATGTGTCTTCTCGTAGATATCCCGCAAAGTCATGTTTGTGGAATGGATGATCTCTGCCTGAAATAAATGATAATGGTTAAGGAAGTCAGGGGGTGAACTGTTAATCCCCTCCGTTCCACACCAAAATGTTTTACAATGGCAAACACTATATATCCCATTCCAAAATGGTTGCTCCATTTGTGTGGATTCGTAGCAATGGCATTCAGCACATGCGTGAATGTGCATACCAGAATACTATGGTCCATGCACCACAATATGAAAAGTTCCTTGGTGGAACACTTGTCGGCTTCTGACTTGTCAAAAACCAACTAACACATAAATTTGTGCAGCAGCAAGTGTTCATGGGACTGGATAATGTTATTGTGCGCATTCTTAGCATGGAATCACTCAATTCCAGTAAGCTCATGCTAGTATTGGGAAGGACGAAAGTCATCATGTTGATCAATGATGGCGGATTTTGGGAAGCCACACATCTCACACATAATTTCGATAGTCAGTTCATATGCTCGTCCTTCCGATCTAAACAACAATTCCTTGGTATTCTTAGGGTCAAAGGTCAGGGCAGTAAAGAATTTCAATGTAAGTTCCTCATAAACAAGGAATTGGAATCATATGAACTGGTCCTACTGGATTCTCTAAGCTAGGTTCTCCACCTGCTCACTAGCCTATCTAATGTGTCAACAACAAAGTATTTAGGAACTGAAATTTTCCTAGAACGAAGGGATAAAAACTTAGTACCTTCCTCCTTGGTATAAATAGGGAATGGTGCTCTGAAGTCCGCTGCTTGGTTCCTTCTCCCCCGTCCCGTAACTTGCTATCTTCTACATGGTTCCCGTTGGACCGATTGCTTAATGCGTGGCATGATTGAGGTAGAATGTGGAAGAATTTAGGAAGGTTAAAATTTTTGGTAAGAGGTAAGAGTGTTTGGAAGATGGAATTCTAAAGAGATAAAATGAAAATGAAAGTGAAAATGAAGTAAGAATTGAATATATAAGTGGTGAAAAGGGTGAAAAGGTAAAAATGCCTTTAATAATTTACATCCTGCCTTATTTTTGCATAGTTGCATGCCACGATTGTGACGTGTAGCTTACTACCCAAAGCACATCAATTTGTAGGCCACGATTGTGTCCGACCGTTGTACACTAACCCTATGTCCTTCCTTTTGGTTCTTTTTCCAATTTGTTTCAATTTCACTTCCTTCCCTTCTTCCACCTCTCCTTTTATGTTTAAAATCATCCACACAATTCCTAGGTTCAATTTCTTTTATCGCTTTTATTCAACAAAAACAAAAATAAACTTAATTATAGAATTCAACTGGTCTAACAAAATTAAATGACTAAATTAATTTTTTTCATGGGTTGCCTTTCATGCAGTGCTTCTTTTTACGTCAGTAGCTCGATGCTCCTTTAAGCTTACAATAGTTAGAATGACTCGTTCGAAGGTAGCATTGCTGTTAGTTGTAGAGTTTGTATCTTAGCTACCATACTGCAATTACCGTCCTTACAATTTTCTTTGCCTTGCCTTCTCCTTCATGAGCGTTTCTTTCGGAAAGCATTTGCAGGATCCTCTATGTCCTCCCATTCACCTTAAGGCTCAGTTTCTTTGAAATCCACTGGAGGTGAAGGAGTTCCGTACTATCTAATGGTCACCTTGAAGGTTATATGCTCCTTCCCTACTCGCAGAGTTAACTTGTCCCCATCAACATCAATAATTCAGCACGCAGTGGCTAAGAATAGTCGCCCAAGAATCATCAGAGTGTCCTCATCTTTATTGATGTCCAAAACAAAGAAGTCAGTGGGAATGATAAACTTACTGACCTTTACTGGCATATCTTCTATGATTCTCATCGGTCTATGCGAAGTTCGATCGACCATTTTAACCAAACACTTAGTAGGCACTAACTCTCCTAACCTCAATTTTTAACCGAAAGCATAGGGCATCATATCTATGCTTGTGCCTAAGTCCATGAATGCACTGTCCATAATAAGGTTGTTGATACTATAGGGGATGAAAAAATCCCCTGGGTCATCATTCTTCATAGCTACATTGGGGTTTGCTACTAGTGGCTGCTCCTCAACCTTCTTCTTTACGAACTCTTGTAGTTTGAGCTTTGAATGTATTTGGTATGTCACTTCCTCGATCTTGTTATACTCAATTTCCCGTAATTTTTTCACTTCCCTCTTTGCATATAACTCTCGTTGCTTTGCAATAGGGAACGAAAATACCCATCAAGTTACTTGAATTGACTCCATTGCGGGCTCACACGGAAGGTCATCTTTACCTTCTCCTTTATTCCCTATCTTTTCCTGCACTTGTATGGTTTCTCCATCCTGAATCTGAGTTATGACCATGATACGTTCCTTTGGATTGGACTCGGTGTTGCTTGGAAGAGTTCCAGAATTCTGAGTCGACATTGCTTCAGCTAACTGGCCCACTTGGACTTCTAAATTATGTATAGACGAGGAATGATTCTTCGTAACTTGCTCGAATTTACTCTCGACCCTCCTATGTGCCTCCTCCATACCTCCTATCTTGTCCAAAATCCTGTCCAACTTTGAATCCATCGAGCTTGCTTTATCCTGTTGGAAGCTCGATTTCCCCTGAGGCCTAAACTGCCCTTCATTATCATTGTTCGACCAAGAAAAGTTGGGGTGATTCTTCCACCTGAGGTTGTAGGTATTTTAGTAAGGATTGTTTCCCCCTCATCATCCATATTATGCCCCCATGTAGTTTACTTGCTCCTGGTTATCCTCTCTCATCAGGTAGTAGTCCACAGTATTAGATCTACTTGACCACATAACTTACACTTCAACTGCGCGACCTTTACTTGAGCTGAAGATGTTGCCTTCATATTACTGAGTTGTTGTTCACTCAAGGTTACACGTGTTACATTTTACTATTTATAACCTCGGTAATTACCGCAAGCGCATAGCTCATTCACTTAGTACCTTAAGTGTCAATCCCATGAGGAAGGAAACTAGTCCTAAAATATAACGGTAGCTAAGTTCGCAATACCTAATTAAATAACTACTTCCGAAATTAAAATTAATCAAGAATCAAATATGAGAAATTAAAGCACTAATAGAATGAACAAAATAGCCAGCTCACACAAATAATCCAAAACTTAACCTAGAAGTGACCAATTGAGAGAAAGCGGGAATTAATTCGAAACTAAAGAAAATCTACCCAATTATGTAATTTCTGACTTAAAGGGCCTAGATAATCCTAGGGTGAATTACTCTCTCTCGAGTTATAATTCTTAACCCTAATTAATAATCTCTAATTCAAATTATGAAAATTGTGATCTCTCGATCTACAATTGGTCCAAAACCTAAATTAGTTCTAAAGTTGTCTATTAACCTATCGAAAATCTATGTTCGATCTGTCGTTACACGACTCTACTGGTTTGATTCAACGCTCTACCTATCGATTTACCTAACTCCTGTCAGCCTAAATCGATAATTTTCACTCGACCCACCCTCTCAGTCTGTTGTCAAGTTATGAAGAATCAAAATTGAACCACAAATAAATCGAATAAAACACAATCAAATAAATTTTATTAATCTCAAGAACAAAAAATCTGAATGTGAGTTTAGACAAAAGATCAACACTCAACGACAATATTCCTAATCAATATCCAAATCTCATACATCAATGAAATCGAAATATAAAATATAAAATACTGTCAAAATGGATCTCGAAGGTAGCGACTATGGGAAATTGCTTGTTCCGGAAAGTACGTCGCGTCAAATATACCTCCATACCTCTCTTCCTTTGTCTCCTTCCTCAATCGCTTGATCTCTCTCTAGGTCTCTCTCAATTTTTTTTACAGAATCTCCCTTTTTGCACAGCTCTCTCGGCTCTCTAAAAATTGCTGGTGGCTACTAGGTATTGTTTATTTATTCTGTAGCAATTCTAGGTCAAACTCGGGGTGAAAACGGTCTGAAAAATAACCCAAAAATTGAGTTTTTGTGTTAGCCTGATGTAGGGCACGATCGTGGCTTTGACTGCCACGATTGTAGCTAACACTTTAACCTTTCTGTCATAATCATGACTTGACTTGACGCTCTCTGTCACGATTGTGGCCCCTAGTGTACGAATGTGGCTTAGTTGCAGCTGGCTCTTCCTTTTCTGTCACGATCGTGGCCAATGTGCATAATTATGGCCTATGTCTTTTAGCTCGAAACTCTTTAAATCTTCACGTTCTTCCCTGTTTACCCTGCAACACTAGTACATACATCAAGGTACCTCAAAATTATACAAATTAAGCTCAAAGATTCATACTAACCTGTAAAATAATTAAACACATAAACTAACACAATTGAAACCTAAATGCACACTAAACACTCAAAATAACAGTAATTATTTAACAAATCAAACCCTAAAACACAATGCAAATCACAACTATCAACATCCCCACACTTAAACGTTTACTTGTCCTTAAACAAACAAAATAACAACACCTAACAAAACAAACACACCATGCAATAATGTGACAATGGCTCTAATCTTCATGAACTAAATTTAATCTTGGACACACCCATTCGAATTATATCAAATCATTAACATGCAAAATATGCGTCTAGGGGCTTTGAACTAAATATATAACTAACTCAAGACTAAGTGTTAACCTATTTATCCATTTCAATTGTGCACACACATTAATAATTTTTCAGCCCCTCAGACTCAGTAACTGTTCCTAAGTATAGTTCCATGAAACTTCAAGCCTATTACAAGTCTGGTAGGTTTTTATTTAAACATACAATTTTTATTTTTATTTATTTATTATCATTATTTTTTAACCTGAGACTGAGCCCTTTACTCGGAGGCAAACATTTATGATGAATGTCCATCCAGTTACTCGACTAAGTCATTTATTAACAACTTGGTGGAAACGTCATTATAGCCTTTTTTTACGCGAAGGCACACATTTGTGATGCGTGTCGATCCGATTACTCAGCTACATTACATTTTCAATTGGCTACTAGCTCTATTCAAAATCTGAAGGAGGCCAGCAGAATAGTGATTATTGAACATTTATTAAACACTTTTTTTATTACTACCTTGTTGCTTTAAACTATTCATTTCCATGAAAAAATACTAGTTAAGTTACTTAGCTAAAAGGCCTTAAATTATGAATGAATGTGACAATCTATAGGGTGCTAAATTTAAACTAAGTCCTAATTAGGCTATATATTTATCCAAAGGCCCCCTAATTCACTAATTTCGCAGGCTAATGATTGTTCACAACCTAATAGACTATGCCTAAAATTAATAAAAATTCACTCAATCTAAGCTATTGACACATTCACAAACTTCGCATTATGTAACCTAATACTATCATACAATATGCAAAATTCACATACAAAGAAACACAAAATCCCTCCCCACACTTGAATAACACATTGTCCTCAATGTGAGAAGGAAACACACGTGACACATACATAGACAAAATGTGAAAATAGAAATTAAAATAACAAAGAACAGATAAAATTAATGATAAAAAATAAAAATAAAAATAACAGAAAATAAACAACACAAAACAAAATAGAATTGAAAATATTTTGGGTTAAACTTGAATCATAAGGAGATGGAGGTGGTGACGGTGTGGGAGGTGGGAGTTGAACACCCTGAGACTCGAAATACCGACAGTTTATTGAAAATAAAACTACTATCATTAACATTTTCAAACAAAATCTAACTACTTGCTAGTTTATTGTCCTTTGCTTAACCTTTAATTCAGGAGGCATTTTTAAGTAGTCAGAGACAAGGAAAGCACTTCCTTATCTATGGGAAGTGCTCCTCCAAAATATAGCTTGCATCGGTGCCCGTTGACTTTAAAAGTCTCTTTATTAGCATTTTCTAATTTTAGAGCTCCATGATCGAAAACTTGAATCGCCGTGAATGATCCACTCCATCTAGACTTAAACTTCCTTGGAAATAGCCTTAACCGGGAATTATATAGTAGAACGGTGTCCCCTACTTTGAAATACTTTTGCTTGAGACAAGCGTCATGCCATTTCTTAACCTTTTCTTTATAGAGTTTGCCATTCTCATAAGCATTAAAATGAAACTCGTTGAGCTCGTCCAGCTGTAGAAGTCTCTTCTCGCTGGCTTGCTTCTAATCAAAGTTTAATGCTTTGATTCTAAGTACGCTTAATGACCTAGTTCGACCGACAGATGACATGCTTTCCTGTACATGAGCCTGTGTGGAGTTGTTCCAATGGGTGTCTTAAAAGCTATCCTATAGGCCTATAAAGCATCATCCAGCTTTACTGCCCAATCCTTTCGGGAATTGTTCACTGTCTTTTCCAAAAATCATTTTAGCTCTTGGTTGACAACTTCCACTTGGCCACTAGTTTGCAGATGGTAAGGTGTAGCCACTCGGTGGTGTACTTCGTATTGTTTTTGGAGGGCATCAAAAGATCTGTTACAAAAATGTGCGCCTCCATCACTTATTATTGTATGTGGCACTCCAAACCGATTAAATAGCCGTTTAATGAACTTTTGCACCACCTTCCCATCATTGATCGAAGATGCTATCGCTTCAGCCCATTGCGAGATATAATCGACTCCCACTAGAATGTATATGTTCCCCATTGAAGATGGAAATCGACCCATAAAGTCAATGCCCCAGACATCAAAGACATCTACCCCTTGAATATTTGATAATGACATCTCATCCCTCTTGGATATGTTACCTATCCTCTAGAATCGATCACATTGTGCTACATAGATTTGTGCATTCTTAAACAGTTGTAGCCAGTAAAATCCACTTTCAAGTATCTGAGCTGTCGTTTTGTTGGCCCCATAATTTCTAGCATATAGACCTTCATGTCATTGCTTAAGGGTTTCTAACAACGTCGCATTAACCTATTTGCATAAATTCTATTTAGGGTTGGTTCATCCCATATATAGTAGTTACAATCATGCAAGAACTTCTTTCGTTGCTGGTAAGAGAGATCCAAGGGAAGTTTACCACTGGCCACATAATTGGCAATGTCTATAAACCACGATGTAGTTAAGCTCTCGAGTAACATTAGAGTTTCATTGGGAAAATTCTCATTAATATCATTACTTAGCTTGCTTTTCCCTTCCTCAAGTCTAGATAGGTGGTCAGCTACCAAATTTTCAGTTCCCTTTTTTATCTCTTTCTTCTAAATCGAATTCTTGCAAAAGTAACACCCATATAATTAACCTGTTTTGCATCTTTCTTGTTGAAAAGGTATTTTAATGCTACATGGTTAGTGAATACAATCACCTTTGATCCCAAAAGGTATTGTCAAAACTTATCACATGCATATACTACTGCAAATAATTCCTTTTTTATAGTGGTGTAATTCAGTTGGGGTCATGTAAGAGTCTTACTAGCATAGTAGATTGCATGCAACTTCTTGTCTTTCTGTTGACCCAAAACTTAACTTATGGCCTGATCAATTGCATCACACATCTCTTCAAACGGCAACGTCCAGTCTGGTGGTGATAAAATTGCTGCTGAAATTAATGCCTCATTTAGAGTATTGAATGCAGACATACACTTATCATCAAACACAAAGGGTACATCCTTGATTAAGAGGTTTGTTAAAGGTCTTGCAATTTGAGAAAAATCTTTGACGAATCGACAGTAGAACCCAGCATGACATAAGAATCCTCACACACCGTTTACATTACTTGGTGGTGGGAGCTTCTTTATCACCTCTGTCTTTGCTCTGTCGACTTCGACTTAATGTGAGATTTTTTGGCCTAGCACTATCCCTTCTTGTACTATAAAATGACATTTCTCCCAATTCAGCATCAGATGTGATTCTTTACACCTTTAAAGAACTTTATCCAAATTAGTTAAACACATTTCAAAAGAGTCTCCAAAGACTAAGAAGTCATTTATGAATACCTCCATTGTATCATCTATCATGTGACGCCCCTATAACCCCTAGGAGCATATAGGAGTGCCACATCGGACTCACAAATAGAAACAAATAACAAACCAATATGGAAGCATTTCAAAACATACTACAAATTTATTACATGTAATTTCAGTATCTAAAACAAACATACATTGCAAATCATTCCAAACTTGTCTAAAACATACATACATACATTATATCTCATGAACTTAATACAAATTTGTTCCAAAAATCAAAACCAGCTTGAAACATAGTTATTACAAAAACTTACAAAAATTTGGAGTCATACATTTTTTAAACAAGCTAAAATATATACTGAGAATACATTTTTATCAAAACAAGACTCAGACTCCATTAGCCATTGTGGTTGACTGGTCCCAGTCTTTATAATCCTCATTCTAAACCTACACGGGGCAAATTCACCGTGCTAAGAATATAACTTAGTGTATAATAATTAACCTATATATATATAAAGTAAAAACTCATCATACTGAATCATTAATAGCATAAGCATGCATTAACAGATTGGTTTAACAATAAAATAGACATAATGCATTTCAGAACATATTTTATAGTTGATAGAGCTGAATATCAAAAGAGGGTATAAACCCTTCAAAATCAGAATACAATTTTGTTTATGTCAGAATCAAACATATATTAGAACACAAAATTAGATGACTGCTAAGCCATTTACAGAAGCGGGTAATAGGACTCATACAGGAGAGACCAAAGTCTCGACACCGAAGTGTCACAGGAGAGACTGAAGCCTCGACATTGAAGTGTCACAGGAGCAGCTACAGACCCTTCTAGGCATGCCTATTTACCCACAACTAGGACTCAACAGTTTTAAAACAAAACAAAGTCATTTCAGATATTCATGTGCAAAGCTAGTAGTCAATCATATTCACATGGAAGTAGCACTTCTAATGATATAAACATGCATCAATCGCCTTAGACAATCATTGTCTGAAATTCCAACACAATCAGCATAAATCAAATTCAACAAGCAGAACAAAGTAAGGTCTGACCATCTAAGATTACTCACCAAAAGTTTCCTTATCACTTATTGCCTCGAAGTCCTGGCAATGTCTGGAAGTGGTCGCTCTATGCGTTTCTCTATAACATTTAACACATATACAAATCACTATTGTGCATGATTAAGCATTCATTTATGTATATTGAATATGTATGATACATGTTCATGAAAAATTCTCAGGTATGTTTCCTTACTAAACTGATGTAAACATCAATTGTACTTCAAGAGTTCCAAAATTCATACATTCACTTACTATTCCAGCATTTGCTAGAAGCAACTCATTCGGGTCAACTTTGCATAATCAGTAAGATTAAGAAAATGATGCATTTCTATAACACTTTCTTCTAGACAATTATTCCTCTATGTTTTAAGTCTCTATTTATACCAAGATCATTCAATTTGGTTCATTATTCTATGAGTTATGCTCAAAAACCACAGGCTGTGTACATTTGGAATTTTGGCTAGATCATGATCATGCAGTCACGTTGTACAACTCATATCTCTTAATTAAAAGATCCAAAAATTACAAAATTGATACCAATATAAAGATAAGAGAATAAGCTACAACTTTGGTGAAGACACCTTAGTATAGTTCTGTATACATCAATTCAGTTTAATCAATGACTACAGGATACGATTTTTGTCCCTGGCAGTGCTACAGCCTAAGCAAAGACTCAATTCCATGCCAATTATGAAAGTCTTAGAGATAGAATTAAAATTTGAATTCTTCACGAGAGTTGTAGAAATAAGTCTATAATTTAATCTGAATTAAGAATCAACTCATTCAGAAATCTACAGATCAAGTTATAATGAAAATATCGAAGTATGTTCAGTGAAATACTCCAGGTCCTACTATTCCAACAGATTCCCTCACTTTCATACAATCAATTTTTTCAAATTAATTCAGACAGCTCTAAATTTTTATAGAGAGAAAGATAAAATGTCTTAGGAATCTATTGGTTCAAGTTTCAAGTCATTAAGAGGTCGAATGAAAAAGTTATAGCCAAAAGACTTTAAGTTATTCAGGAAAAAATACTCTAGTTTATAAACTCATACATGCAAACCATCACCTTTCTCTCTCTAGATTAATAAAACGTAGCTTCTTCTTCTTCTTCTTCTTCTCCTCCTCAACCCAATTTTATACACTTACATTCACCAATTTATTTCACTTCCAAATCATCCAAACTCATTCTCATCATAACTTAAAATCAAGTTTATAGCAAAAAGATCAAAGGATGTTATTCATAAATAACCCACCAAGCACTTACGCATGCCCTTGCGTGCTTGTGGACGCCCGTGTATGCCCATGCACGGCTGTGCACTCCCACTAGCTTCTTTCATTTTTTTTATCTTCCACTAATTTTCTTCATTTCTACATCACATATTCGAGACCTCTATACCCAGTATAACCTCTAAACACATCAAGTGCAAGCTTATATGAAATTCATGAAAACTAAAACCTCACATAAGCTTTCTCTCACTATTGTGTTTTCATTCTTCTACACTTCTATATTCATCAATTAACACATATGAAAATTAACTCACTTCTTCTACTTCCATCTTAATTAAACCCAAAAAAATGCATCAAAATTCCAAAATTTATACATACATATCAAAAACTGCACTGCTTACGTATGCATATTCCATTTTTCTGCATCTTTCATTACTACCCACATATGCATCAACACCATTTATGCATACAACAATCCACAAGCATAAAACTGTATTCTAATTACGCATGCATCCATTAAAGACATTAAAACATGCATAAACTTACTTGTCTTAAGTTTCTCTCACTTCAGCAAAAATTTCCATAAATGGGGAGAGCAACCAATAGATTTCGATGTTGTATTACAAAAAGATTTTGTAGCAATCAAGACCCTCAAATGGTAGAAGACTCACAAGGTATAACTTATGTAACATCCCGTTTCCAGAGAACGGGTCGGACCAGAGAAACGGGTCCAGGTGTGGTAAATTACCACACCTTATGCTCATGCAGTTGTGAATAGTGAGTTTTGTGCATATAAGGATTTAGTGTACATGCGTTCATGACAATTATCCCGG
>JAOQML010150783.1:0-14395 GCA_027568935.1 Erythroxylum urbanii | reverse complement strand
AGAAGACGACACACTACTAAAGCAACAGATTACTCAACAATTGTGTATGACAAATTATTCTCACGTGAAGGACTGACCACTAGTACACAAGTTAGAACTACCTTGATGCAGTCAAATGGTGAACTAGCCAGAACAGAAATAAAGTTCATAGACAGCATATATTGATCAAATTAAAGCATTCCAAACTAGGATAAAGTAAAACACAGAAAGAAAGAAGGAAAATATTGAAGTTTCAAACTTTTTGCAGAGAAATAATGAAAACGCTGAACCAACGTTTGAGCAAAAAAGACATTAAGGAGAAACAAAAAGCGATCGTTGCATAGAAAATCCCCATATAAAAGAGCTAAGCACAACCACGGATTGATCCTAGACGAGTAATTATAAAGAAACTGTTAAAACAATAAAAACATTTTAGCTTTTTTCAGCATCAGACTTGATTACCGTAAACTGTTTTGCATGCCAAATTGATTCCGCATATCAGTCGTTCAAAACAACAAACGGGCATTCTGTAAAGTAATCAATATCCGCTACCAACATGAAGATACAAGAATTCTGAGTTGTAAGATAACATATGTAAAACTGAAGAAGGAAAACTAGCATCTCTCTTAAATCAGAGGTCAAATGGTTTCGGATGTAAAGTTGTGAGAAATACTGTATCTTTGGCAAAATCATAAAACGAAAATGGGAAAACAATAAGCATTGAAGAGAATCCGAGGAAAGGGCTCACTTGGAGCCAGACTTGAGGATGGAAGCCACGTAGAACTTGGGAGATCTGATGCTAGCCATTAAAGGAGGAGCAAAAGGGGGCAACTTTGGGGATTGAGAGACCAGAGGATTGAGCTCGAACCCCATTGCCCAATGTTGGTTCTAATGAATATTTATTTTCTTTGTTTAAGGTTCAGTTTCCTCCACAGGGGGGAGAAAGATGTATCAAGTACAGGAAGAGAACGACTTAGTATCCCACAGGTAGTAGTAATCTATGCTTTGCAGGTCTTATAATATAATAAAAAAATATTATTACCAACAGACCACTTTCCATCAAAAAAGAGGTGTCAAAGTCGAACAACTAACTTTACATAAATCTATATAAACATTATATGAATTTGATATGATTATGCAACTGGTACGTGGGTATGTGCATGCAGGGGGACACGTATATTTGGGTGTATGCATACAGAGGAGCACGTATGAGTCTGCAGAGGAGTGGGTCTTGCTAGTTGCTGCTGGATTGTGAAAATTAGTGTAGTGGGAGGATATTTCTTTATTGTTAGTTTCGTGTTGTTAGTGCTTCCCAATCCTTTCATATTGTTTAACTTTCCAAATTTAAGTGGGCTATAAAATATAGCCAATAGGTTATCCTTAATCATACAGATAATAATACAAAAGTCCTTCCAACTTTGTCTCTTCTTCTCATTTTCCTGACACTTTCGTGGCTGATAGTAAATTCCATACCAATTGGTATCAGAGCAGGTTATACCATGGATAATAGAGGAAAGTTTAACGTAGAGTTCCGCAACGAGTTTAACGAAGCTCTGGCTAGACACGAATCCAACTTCGATCAAGTACATGGCACCCTACAAACTATACTGACTAAGTTGCAAGCCTTGTGAGTTTCCAGGAGTCCAAGAATGAATCGTCAGGATTCAAACCCATTTGCTCTTGCTGAATCTTTAGGCCCCAACTCAGGATCCCAACAACTCTCACTTAAACTGAATTTTCAAAGTTGAGCAGGGAAGATCCCATGGGGTGGATTTACAAATCTGAGCAATACTTTGACTACAACAATGTTCCACCTGACCAAAGAGTGTCACTTGCCTCCTTCCATCTAGAAGGAATTGCCTTGCAATGGCATCGATGGATGACCAAATTTCGGAGACCGTTAACATGGGAGGAACTAACCAAATCCATTCTTCATCGTTTTGCCCAATTGACTTTGAAGACCCCTTCGAAGCTCTTTCAAGACTCCGACAAATTACTACCATTGCGGCCTACCAAGAAGAGTTTAAAAAACTCTTCCATCAAGTCGATGGCCTACCGGAACCCTTTCTCATCGGTTGTTTTATTGCTAGTCTATGAGATGACATCCGCTTAGATGTCAAGATCAAACATCCAATCACACTATCGGAAACCATGGGAGTAGCAAGGTTGATCGAAGAACGAAATCAACTCCAAAAGAAGGTGATACCACCTTATTGGACCCAACCAGCTTCAGCCACAGCAAAAACAAGCGTAAGCACTACCGTAGGGGTACTCAGACCTCTACCAAACTTGCGGCAAAACATGAACCCAACACCAAATGTCCGACGGATTTCTAACAGCGAAGCACGAGAAAGGTGAGAAAAAGGCTTATTTTATTATTGTGACGAGAAGTTCATTCTGGGTCACAGTTGCAAACGAGCCTAATTGTTCATAATTGGTGATACAAATGAACAAAATTCTGAAGAACAATCTAAGATACTACAAGCAGCAGAGAACCAACAAGCTATTTATGAAATTTCTTTCTATGCAATTGCTGGTATAGCTAATCCTTAAACCCTTCGGGTGATGGAAAAATTAAGAAGCAAAGAGGTCATGGTACTGATAGACGGTGGAAGCACGCATAATTTCATCGACAAATCCATAGTCAAAAAATATGGGCTACCTGTGGTTCGTAATAGAAAATTCCAGGTGACAGTAGCTAATGGAGAGAAAATATAGTGCATGGGGTTGTGCCCATCGGTCACCATCGTTATACAAGGAAAAATTATTACAGAAGACTACTTTATTCTTCCAATAGCAGCATGCCCAGTAGTGTTGGGAGTACAATGGCTTGCAACATGAGGCCCGGTGGAGACAGGTTATAATAGGCTCACTATGTCTTTCAAAAAAGATGGGAACTTATGCCTTTTTCAAGGGTTGAAGCAATCAGGACTACAAGTCTTAACGGAGAAGGAGTTTAATAATATGAAAGTCTCTAGCCAATTCTTTGCTATAATTCCAGTAGACCCCACTAGCCATCCAAATCCACAACCATTTAAAATAACCTAACTCTTATCCAACTTCTCTTACATTTTTAACTCTCCTAAGTCCTTACCACCTAAACGATCTCATGACCATCGGATTATGTTGCAACCAATGCACAACCTGTCAGTGTACAACCCTACTGATATCCATATTATCAAAAGACAGAGATCTAACGCATGGTGAAAGAGCTCCTACGTGTAGGGTTCATATGACCCAGTTATAGCTTGTTCTCCTCACCGGTCTTATCGGTCAGGAAAGTAAACAAGAATTGGCGTTTCTGTATTGACTATCGAGCTTTAAATGATCTTACCATTAAGGATAAATATCCTATTATAGTCATCGATGAACTTCTCGACGAATTACATGGAGCAAAATTTTTGTCCAAGCTTGATCTTCGTGCTGAATATCACCAAATCAGAGTACATGAAGATGACATTCCAAAGACTACATTTCGGACTCATGAAGGCCACTATGAATTTGTCGTAATGTCGTTTGGTCTCACCAACGCACCTGCAACCTTCCAAGGGCTTATGAACAATCTATTCGTCCCCACCTCCAGAAATTCATTCTTTTCTTCTTCGACGACATTTTGGTGTATTCGAAGTCTTGGGAGGACCATCTGAGCCATCTACAAATTGTTTTGAAAATTTTGTCTACTAACAGTTTATTTGTAAAAGAATCTAAATGCCGATTTAGGGTTCCTTTAATTGATTATTTAGGTGACATCATATCGGAACAAGGAGTTTTTGTTGATTCGTCTAAAATTGTAGCAATTCTTGAATGGCCAACCCCAACCACAATTAGGGGAGTACGAGGATTTTTGGGGTTAGCTGGATACTACCAAAAATTTATTCAGAATTTTGGAGCCATCGCTGCTCCCCTCAATCAGTTGTTATCAATAGATGGGTATAAGTGGAACAAAATGGCAGAGAAGGCGTTCAATGATTTAAAAAAAAGCATTAACGTCCCCTCCCATTTTGGCCTTACCAGATTTAACACAACCATTCTTCATTGAATATGATGTTTACAGAATTGGCATTGACGTTGTGCTCTCTCAACACAACCATCCCATAGCCTACTTCAGTGAAGCTCTTAAAAGTTCAGCTCTAACCCTCTCAACGTATGGAAAAGAGATTCTAGCAATTGTAAAATCAATTAGGAAGTGGAGACCTTATTTTCTTGGCAAGCCTTTCACTGTGCAAATAGATCAAAAAAGTCTCAAATATTTTTAGCCGCACATTATTATATTGGCTCAAACCTGTTGGCTACCAAAACTTATGGGCTATGAATATGTCATTGAGTACAAGAAAGGAATTGACCACCAAGCAGCTGATTCTCTCTCATAGGTAATAGAATTTCAATTTATGTCAATTTCTATTCCATATGTTGATTGGTGGTAGAAACTTTAAACTAAAGTGGCAAGTGATCCGTTCTTTAAGAACTTGGTTGACAGTACAACTCATACTAGTGGGTTTTTATGTCACGATGGAGTTTGGTTTAAAAAGGGTAAGATTTATATTAGTCCCACTTCCTTTTTGATTTGGGATATCATTATGGAATGTCATTCTTCTCCTCCTGAAGGACATTTTGGATATCATAAGACACTAGCCAGACTCAAGCAAAGTTTTTCTTGGCCACAAATACGTGGGGGCAGTCAAAGAATTTCTGAGGAGTTGTGACATTTGTCAAAGATATAAAACAGATTCCATACGACCCGCGGGATTACTTCAACCATTGCCTATTCCTGAACGAGTGTGGACTGACATATCCATGGTTATTTCAACCATTGCCTATTCTTGAATGAGTGTGGACTGACATATCCATGGATTTTATTAAAGGTTTGCCACCATCCAATGGGCATACGGTGGTTATGGTCGTTGTTAATCGTTTGTCTAAATATGCACATTTTGTTCCTATGAAACATCCTTATTTCACTGCCACGGTTGCACATGCTTTCGTCTCAAACATAGTCTGACTTCATAGAATTCCAGCTTCTATAGTTAGTGACAGGGATCGAGTATTTATTAGCTCATTTTGGCATACCCTGCTTCAGCTTCAAGGGACTAAGTTATACATGAGCTCAAGTTACCACCCTTAAACCAACGGACAAATAAAGGTAATTAATCGAGTCTTGGAGCAACACTTAAGGTGTTTTGTAGGGGACCAACCAAGAAAATGGATTAATTGGATTCCATGGGCAGAATTCAGCTATAACACCTCAGTCCATTCATCTACCAAAATGGCACCTTTTGAAGTAGTGTATGGCGATTCCCCTCCAAGTTTATTAATGTATGTTCCGGGAACTTAGAAAATACAGGTTGTTGATAGGTATTTACGTGATCGAGATAGCATCTTCTGCGAATTGTGAAAGAACCTCTCGTTAGCTCAAGTGCAGATGAAGAGCCAAGTGGATCAGAGACGTCGTGAGGTCAACTTTGAGGTAGGTTACTTTGTATACCTAAAACTACACCCTTACAGGCAGACATTGGTAGCATTTCGTAGCTCTTTGAATCTGTCACCCGGGTACTTTGGTCCATATGAAATCATTGAAAAGTTAGACCAGTGGCTTATCGGTTGGCCTTGCCTTTAGGTTCCTTGATGCATAACGTTTTTCATGTAAGCATGTTAAGAAAACATGTTGGGCCTATCACTATGGTCTCGACTCATAAAGTTGTCATCCTTCCTCCTGATGAAGCTATTATCCTTCCTCAACCTAAGACTATTCTTGACTGTCGAGTCATCCAAAAAGACATATACCGCCCAAAAGTTGAGATTCTAATCAAATGGAAGGGAGCTTCAGCAGAGAATGCCACTTGGGAAGATGAACATTGCTTGGCTAAGTCCTATCCTGCATTTCCTTGCAGAAAAGGAATCTTTAAGGGGGGGGGGGGGATTGATATGACTATGCAACTAGTACGTGGGTATGTGCATGTAGGGGGTGTGTAATACAGAGGAACACGTATGAGTTTGCAGAGGAATGGGTCTTGCTGGTTTCTGCTGGATGCTGAAAACTAGTGTAATGGGAGGATATTTCTTTATTGTTAGTTTCATGTTATTAGTGTTTCCATATCCTTGGGGCATGTTGTTCAACTTTCCAAGTTTAAGTGGGGTATGAAATATAGCCAATAGGTTGTCCTTGATCATATAGATAATGATACAAAAGTCCTTCCAACTTTGTCTCTTCTTTTCATTTTACTGACACTTGATAGTGTAAGCCATTTTTGCCTCTAACGGTAATTTTGTCAATTTCCCATACAGTGGGCAATTATTAGTTGTAATTTAGTTTTTAAATAAATTATCAGTTAAGTTACGTAATTTAATCCAGGTAAAGATAATAAAGTCGCCCAATAAATGATCTAAATCAATGGGTCGAAGTCTGGGTAGAAAATGAATCCTTTTTAGTATGGATCTCCTCCATATCGGCCTTGTGATGGGAAAACCCAATATGGAAGCTATATATATAGGTTAAGGTCTCTTGTAGTTGCTTAGATCAATTGTAAGCATAAGGAATCTCTGACCCATTAAGAGAGTTTACGTATTGAGAAACTGTAGAAAGGCCTAGACCACGTGTAGGTGAACACTTTTCATAAAGGTCCCGGGAGATTGGAGCTCGTTTGGTGCCCAGAATCAGCTTCAGAATCAAAGATGGAATCGAAATCAGGTATTCTGCATTCCTTCATTTTAAATCCTTTCACATCCGATCGTGGGTATGTAATAAGGTTTGTGTTATGTACTACACGTGGTATAGAGCGGTTACGTGATCAAATTGCCAGAAACGAAGGTTTTTCAGTTTTTTATCTCATATAGTTTTCCTCCATTTTTGATTCGTTTTTCAGTTTTTTTACATATATAATTACGTAGAAGTGGAATACATAAGGTTAGCTATGAAAAACGGGTCAAAACGGGCCAAACGGAGCAAAAAAGAGACTCCAGGACCCCGAAAATTGTCACTGGCATTGGAAGTGGGAGCAGCACACGCCTGATGTCACTACAGCACCCTCTCCCATAGGCGTGGGGTCCATCCAGACCATACACATGGCATAGGCAGATGGGTGACGAGCACACGCCGCACAGTAACTGCACGTCTGCACATGACACGCACCCGCCAAACGCATTTGGCAAGCGTCGGCTGCACGCGCACCTCCATGCACACGCAGTGACGTGGCCTCATACATCAGTGATGTGCTACAGTAAAATCCAAAAAAAACACACAAAAATTTCAAAATTTTCATAGTACCCTGGGGTATTTTGGGTTAGTTTTTGGATCTGAGAAATTTATAAAGTGAAAATTTCTATTTTTCTAGATTTATTATATTAGTAATAAATTAAAGTTTAACTTTAGAAAAAGGAATTAAGGTGTTTTGAATCTGATTTCGAGTGAATTTTCATGCTTCGAACATCACGTGAGGGAGATACTTCAAGTTTTCGTGTCTCAGGTCTCATATTCAAGGTTCAAGATAATATGATGGTTAATCAGAAAAAGAATTGAGACATTGTGAAGTCATTTTTTAGAGAATTTTTGTGCAACAAACTTGCCATAAAGGAGATACATGAGATTCTTGTGTCTCAGGTGGTCAGTTCGGTATCAAGTAATGCATGATAGTCATTCTATTGAGATTTTTCTTTTACAAAAGTCTCAAATGAAGTTTTTGGAGAATGTCTTCAGCACAGATGTGTGACAATGAGACTGTGCATTCAGATTTTTGCATTTATTGAAGTTACATTGTCACATACCATATGCTCATAAAGAATGTGAGGATAACATAAATTTGTATCCCTTATGTTAGTGGACTTTCTGGGATACTGAAGAGAATGTAGTCACCACAGTGGCTTTTCGAGTCAGTATTTTAAATTGTTCTACATGCACATTAAGGGACGTCTCTGGTCTCATGTTTGGTTATTCTACCCACAAGAGTTGGCCGTACATGAGATTTTGAGATGCGCATAAAGGCATTGGATAGAGGAAAGTTGTTGCTTAAATGATCTATTCGACCACAGGTGGTAGTGTCATGAGAGATGATGGTTTGTATTCTGATCGCTTTTATGTGTGGAGATCTAGTTACATATATTATGCATTCAGCCCACAGGTATTTCATAATATGTGTGACCAAATTTTCAGGAAAGATACTATTTAATGGCTTTCAGTATCGCTGTTATCTTATATTTGTGCTGATCTAATCAAAGTTACTAAAGAGTCACCTTTTCAGTTAATAAAATCAGTGTCACCATTGAAACCCTGACCGATTTTAATATAAAGAAATAAACTGAGGATGTATTGAATGCTATGAAAATAGCTGAGGTTGATATGGCCATACAGAGACATAGGTCATCTCCACCTACATCCATGAGCTCGAAAGCTCATAAAGCATCCTGTAAAGCCCAAGATCGGTTTAACAAATTATGTCTTATGACCATTAAGAGATCCATACCCAACCATCTATTTAGTGAACTTCCAAACACAGTCATAGTGAAGTAATTTCTTGGAAATGTCTCCTAGAGGTATGCAGTCTCATCTAGTGTTGAGACAAGTACCTTAAATAAAGAATTATTCTTCATAAAGTGTACGAGAAAAGGGGGAGTAAGGAGAACATATCAAGAATGATTTATCTTCACTGTAGACCGAATATGTTAGACATTTCTTTTCCTGATGTCTTCATAATTCATCAGATTCTGAATACACTCCCTTCAGAGTTAAGTAATCTAGTGGTGACATATTATTCATAGGATGAGGAATGTGACTTCAATGTTTTGATTTCCCATTGCATTGCAAAGGGGGAGAAACTCAAGTTGTTACTCCTATAACCATTGATGCAACTAAATGGAAGGCAAAGATGAAGCATACTAAGATTAAAGGTAGAAAGACTGAATCTTCTCCACATGCTGATGCTGGTCAATCCAGTGCTGGTGCAGGTCTTAGGGACATAAAGAAACTATCAGTATAAGGCCTAGAAGGAAAGGCTGTGATCATCAGATAACTTTTTGGCTTGTCAATTTATGAATCTGATTTGTGATAGTCGCATTAAGTACTTTGTGGCTATATAGTGGAGTGTCTGATCAAGATGCTTCCACAATGCATGGGTTCATATCCAGGACACAGCCAAATAAAGGGAAGGAGAAATTGACGGTTGACAACAATGAAGAAGTGAAAGTAATGTCTATAGGGGATGTATGTACTGAATCTTGTAGCAAGGTTCATTTAGGTTTTTACACGAAACATTTTATATATGATCCTTTGATCAATTTTGGACAAAGAAAGTTGATGTTTTGTATTTAATACTTCTATTGTACAGTTGTGTTTAATGTAAAACATAATAGTACAACTTTCTTATCATATGATTTGTATAGAATGTGTCGTACCCCAAATTAGATATAAGCTTTTTCGTATCTTGCTAAACAAGTCATGAAATGAAGGACCTTGATGAATGAAAAGTCAAATATGGTGTGGCATAAAAGTTTAAGCCACATTTCCAGACCTAGAGTTGAGAGATTGATTAAGGAAAGTATTATGTCAATTCTAGATTATGATGATCTAGGACCACGTGTTGACTATTGCAGGGGTAAGTTGACTGAAATAAGGATGTTGAAGTCAACTTATACTTTTGACTTGTTGAGTCTGATACATAAAGATATCAAAAGACCTTATATAGTTGCATTATGTAATTCCAAAAGTATTCTGACATTTGTTATGGTTATTTCCATTACAGTTATAAGTTCTTGCTTAAAGACTGAAGGTTGAGAACCAATTGGAAAAATCTGTTCAGAACGTCAAATCTGACCATGGAGGAGAATATCATGGCAAATATGATTTTCAGGACTTGAAAAAGCCCATTTGCCAGATATATAGAATCAGTTGGCATAGTGACTTGATTAACTATACCGGGTAGTCTTGACCAAAATGGTGTGTTGCTGAAAGGCATAATCGCACCCTAAAGGACTTGAAAAAGTTAATGCAGAATAAGACTAATCTACCTGATTATCTAAAAGTGTGAAAACCGAGCCTTACACACATTTGTTTATAGGCCGCCCAACTGAGGTGATATAATCCTTATAAAGAAAAATAGCATACTCATTATGGTCATTGCTATATAGTAAGATACCCTAATCACTCTAGAGGCTACAGATTTTATTGTAGAGAAGGAAGGAACAAAATAGTGGAATCGCAAATAGCTAACTTTCTGGAATAAGATGTCTGAAATGATGGTGGACTCCTTGACCCTTAGGATGATAACAGGGTGGATACTATAGTTATTATGTATCTGTTACTCATATAGTTAGATCCGGTGGATTTAGATCTTTGTATAATACTTGTATAAAAACATGAACCCATACTTGTACGCATAGAGGTTCCTGGGGGTACAAGATCTAATGTAGTTATGAAAATCCACCAGAGTGAAATGACCTGACTACATAGTCTATTAGGTAAACATGACTTTGATATTAGACATATTAAGAATTCAGTTACTGTTACAGAAGCTATTTCTGTACCCGCAGTAAAATTGTGGTAGGTTGCAATGATTGATGAGATGCAAGTCATGAAGCATAGTAAGGTCTGGGAGCTCGTTGATTTTGTAGCAGAACTGTAAAACTGTCAGTTGTAGATAAAGTTTAAGACCTAAAGGATTTCAGGATAAAGTTCAGCGGTTTATGGACTAGCTCAATTGCCTGATGGTTCACTCAGGGAGAAATTTTGACGTTAATGTTACTTTTCTCTTGTATCCTCGAAGGATACATTTTGAGTGATTATGGCAATTATAGCTCATGATGATCAATAGTTACATCAGATGGTTGTCGAAATCGCTTTCCTGAATGAAGAACTTTATAAAGTGGTCTATATGGTATAACCTGAAGGATTTCAGGATCTAGAAGAAATTGACATAGTTTGCACGTTATGCAGATCAATGTATGATTTACATCAAATCTCTCGAAAGTGATACCTTACAGTTGATGAGGTTGTGACCTCTTTCAGCTTTATGGAAAATAAAGTTAAAAAGATGCTTGTATTATGAGGTTAGGGGGAGCAATGTTATCTTCCTATAATTGCTTGTGGATGATATATTGCCCATGTTAAATTACTTGACCATATTGTATAAGGTTAAGCAACTTTTGTTTAAGAACTTTGACATAAAGGCCTTGCCATAGCATCGTTTGTCCTAGGTATTTAGATTCACAAAGACATATCTTAACACTCATCATACCTCTCAAAGAGTGCATACATTGAGTATATGTTACAAAGGTTTAATACAGTTAATTGTAAACATATCGTAGCACTTATCTCTCAGAGTGAGAGATAATCTTTGGCACAGTGACCAAAGAATAAAGTAAAGAGAGAGGTTATAAGGAATGTTCCATGTTTTAGTACAGTTGATTGCCTAATGTATGCTCGGCTATGTACTAGGTAAGACATTGCGTTTACTGTTTGATTGTTTGGTCAATATCTGGTTAATCCAGATGTAGACCATTAAGATGCAATCAAACAAGTGTTAATATAATTAAAGGGAATCAAGTTTTATATTTTGACATATAGAAAATTCAACAGACTAAACCTCGTAGGGAATTAAGATTCAAATTTAGCCATGTATCCGGATGATCGAAAGTTCACTTAAGGTTACAGTTTAAGTTAGCAGATAGTATAATGTCATGGAATAGTATCAAGTAGACACAGGTAAATTCCTTAACTATGCATGCAAAGTGCATGTTATAGGCCTGCTTCACAAACGATTTAACTCAAAAATTTGATTTCTGAGTTGTCTGTGGTTGATTCAGTGGCTAAATCCATTCATTTGTAATGTGATAATCAAGCTTCTGTGTTGTTTAACAACAACATTGAATATCACAAGGTCTTAGCATTTTGAAATCAAATTCTTGATCATAAAGTAGTTGATACGAAAAGGTGACGTTAAGGTTTAGAGTATTTAAAGATTGAGGAACTATAAGTCGATTCTTTAACTGAAGGACTTTACCCACTTGTGTTTGGAACACAAGCATACAGGATGGGTATTTTGAACTCCTTAGACACTGTTAGTTAAAAGATCGTTATGTTTGCTCTACGTATATTTGTACGTTTTGATGTATTATAAAGATATGATGGTTTATCCATAAAGATGATCATCGGTTATCCTCAATAATATGCGTTATCATACATTGTCATAATATGTATGGAAGCCTTAAGAATTATGTTGATCTTAAGCATTTTAAAGGTCATTGGGCATATATAGAGATTGACCTTGAGTCTATGTCATTAGACACATACAGTTTTATACGAATATATCCTTAAAGTTTGACATGACATAGGGGGATATAAGTTTTTAATCTCATAAAGGTTCTCTAATGCAGTTTAGCATTTAGTTGGAGAACATAAAGGTTTTCTCTAATGCTGTTTAGCATATGATGAGGGGAAACAAGTTTTCTTTAATGCTGTTTAGCATTCAGTGAGAGAAAACATGATTTCTCTGATGCAGATTAACAATGCGATTTGGCATAAGTTGGAAAAATCGAGACCTATAGACAAAAATGATACATATTAGATCATAAAGGTATTATCGTAGTATGCCATACTCCATTTCCTATTCATGTTAGTGAGGTATTAGATATTCGTGATTGTATTAGATCTGTGTCGCACATGACACGTATATTTGATACTTTTCGGTATCGAAAGCCTTGCAGGATAGAATGTTAGACTTTCATTATCTTTGGATCAAATGTTTTGTTTTTAAACTTAGTCGACTAATACAGTGTTGTAGCCTAACCGAGTTTTTAAAATGTTTTTTAAAGTTGAGTCAAAACTACAATTAATAATTGTCCAAGGAGGAGATTGTAAGACATTTTTGCCCCTAAGGGCAATTTTGTAAATTTCTCATACAGTAGACAGTTATTAATTGTAATTTGGTTTTTAAATAAATTATCAGTTAAGTTACGTGATCTGATCTAGTTAAAGATAATAAAGTGGCCAATAAATGATTTAAATCAATGGGTCAAAGTTCGGGTGAAAATGGATCTTTTTTAGTGTGGACTGATCCATATCGGCCTTGTGATAGGGAAGCCCGATATGGAAGCTATATATATAGGTAAGATCTCCTGCAGTTGCTTAGATCAATCGTAAACATAAGGAATCTTTGACCCGTTAAAAGAGGTTACGTATTGAGAAAACTCTAGAAAGATATAGAACACTTGCAGGTGAACACTTTCCATAAAGGTCCTGAGAGATTAGAACTCATTTGGTGCCCAGAATCGGCTTCGGAATTAGAGATGGAACTAAAATCAGGTATTCCGCATTCCTTCGTTTTTAATCCTTTCACATCCAATCTTAGATGCATAATAAGATCTGTACTACGTACTACATATAGTAAATTCCATACTAGAATTCTTAGATTGAATTATAGCCAACAGGTACAATAAAGCCAATGAGAACTCTCATCAATCACGCGAATGTCCCCCATGTACACCAAGTTCCTGCTTAACTTGGCAGCTCTAGTGGTTGTGTCAAATCTAAATATTGATATTATGCTTGAGAAATGGGGCCAATAGGTGCACAAAACAAAAAGAAAATCATACCACGATTTTCATGTCATTGCTTTACGACTGTAAGAATGCATTCTCCCCATTTAAGGAAGTCAGACGTAAAATTTGACATTACTACTGGGATACATTTGTAAACGAGAAATAAGTATGATTGTGGTATTTTGTTCCTTTTGCAACTATCAGGACGAGTTGTCACACAATGTGTACAAGACTTGTCTACTTTTACACTTTCGAGGCCACGAGAAGCTCAAACCCAAAAGTCTAGGGATATTAATTAATGAGATATGCACATACTTGTGTATACACATAACAATTGTAGAGAATCTCAAACTTAGATGATATCATATTAGACAAAACTCAAACGTAAAATATGAAACTTATGTGATGATGGATTACAATCCTGTTTATTTATACACCGCCAAGGCCACGAGAAGCTCACATCTAAAAGCCGAAGGATATTAATTAATGAGATATGCGCATACTTGCGTATGCACAACACATAACACATGTAGAGAAATCAAAAATTAGATGAGACTGTAAACTTTAAAACACAAACTAATGTGGCAACGGATCGCAATCATATAGGAAGCTGGTTTGGATGCACTCTGAAGCTACAAGTTTTAATGCATGCCTTAGTGTCTGTTTAGATGAGCTTATATTAGTAAAACTTTTGTTTGTAGAGTTTTTTTTAGAAGAGCTTTTCTAAGAAGTCAGTTGACTGTTTAGCTGTCAATTAAAAAATAGCTTTTTTTGAAAGCTTCATACAGTAGACTGTTTGGTAACATAAAAATAAAAAGCACTTTTATGAATTTTAACTATACTTTATTTTGTAATAAAAATTATTTATGCATATAAATAATATTTAAAGTATATT
>JAOQML010150718.1:0-14398 GCA_027568935.1 Erythroxylum urbanii | reverse complement strand
GTTTATTATTTATTTCATATTTTATTTATTAAGTATTTATTATTCATTTATTTATTTTTAGTTTTAGTTTTAGATTTAGATTTAGTTTTAGTTTTATTCTTATTTTTATTTTATTTCTTTATATATTTTTTCATGCGGTTCATTCAAAAATAACCTCTTTACTAGTTAGGGATAAGGCTGTGTATTAGTAGACTGCTCCAAGTTTGGCGTATTAACGAAATTTTTATTGCGTTGTTGTTGTTCATTATAAAAATATTATTAATCGACTAATTAGTTTATCTACCAATGACATGTCAATATTACGTTATAAAATTTTATGTAGTTGTTCAATGATATAAAAGTTTTCCACTTAACAATTGGAAGGAGCGGAATAACCGAGCATTCAAAGATGAAGCCAAGGATGTGGGGAGCATGTACTCCAAGATAATCTTCCAAGTTACGGAACATCTTAGCTCAAACACCGTGAGGAGGTAACTGTTGAAATGCTTGTTATTATTCACTTAATCATTTTCTGTAGGTTTTGATAGTTCAAAGAGTCAATGGAGATCTAACATTCTCTAGGTTTCAAAAGAAAAAGAGATAACCTTTCTCTTAAGAATTAGAGGAATCCTTTGGATTTCGACAAGGAATGTTGGGTGAGAACTCTGTTAACTTAAGGAGTTCCTAACCTTGGATTAAGCATTCAGAGAGAAGAAGGAGGCAAGTACATTACGGAGCATATCAATAGTTCTACCCATGAAGAGGTGTTTCGACCTTCTGGAAAAGTAGAGAGCAAGTTTGACTGCTTTAATTTTGCATTACTATATATGCTTGTAAGAGTATGTGTTCTGGTTAATATGTACATATCTGTTTGGGTAGTTTTGTGGGAAGTTTGGTTCATTACTTGTAGATTTCCTTATGTCCATGGAAGAGGCTTTTAATATCGTGATTGATATAGAATTGCCTTTTGGGCATTCTCTTGAGTTGTAAATAACCTTTTTGATGTTTATTTAGTTTTACTGATTTACTAAAAAAAATAATTGATACATGGAAACCGT
Organism: Erythroxylum urbanii; assembly: GCA_027568935.1. NCBI lineage: Eukaryota > Viridiplantae > Streptophyta > Magnoliopsida > Malpighiales > Erythroxylaceae > Erythroxylum > Erythroxylum urbanii. The sequence goes on along the minus strand of JAOQML010150718.1, from coordinate 13,361 downwards.
TTATTAATAAAGTCTTCAAAATTTTCTTGTAATAGTTTGATTATATAAGAAGCCTTTAGCAAACATGACATCAATGACATATCAGTATAATATCATATAATTTATGACATATTTAAGGATATAAAACTTTTTTCACTTATCAATGGACATTTGAAGTATCCTTTTGATAATTTCTTATGAGAATTTCAATATGTACACTATTGAAAAATATTATAGTGTATCCACTATTAACATACTTACTTTAAGCCATATAATTTTATATGTCTACTCAAAGATTACAATTCATTAATAAACACTTAAAAATATCCACTAAAATGTCCGTAAAATTTTTTAAACAACATAGATGTTTTCAATAGAACACCTTAATGTACAAACAAACTGTTAACAGAAAATCACAAAATTTATATGTATTTCCAACAACATAAAAACCTAATTACCAATGGACATATAAAAACTATCTCTTAAGGGTATACATCAACAATTTTTCTATTAAAACTATACTACAAACATACTCGTTGTAACACCCACATACCTCCTGGGAGAATAAGCAGATGCTACATAAAACAGAACCGAAATAATCCAAAATATACTAAAGCATTTTAAGAAATGCAAGGAACATACATACACATGGTACTTATTATAGACAAGCCTTAAATCCAAATCCAAACTGTATTAAGGTTATTACAAAACATTAAACAAAACACAAAATAAATCATGTCTCATTACGTTGAAAAACAACTCAAAAACAAATTGAACATTTCCAGAACAAAACACATTCTTCTTGACCACTGCGGTTGTCTTTGTCCCAGTCTCAAGTCTTCATATTAGAACCTACATGGAGGAAAAACCACCATGCTAAGCATGTAGCTTAGTGAGGAATAACTAAATAAGATATAAATTGGTAACTGTCTCTTTAATTGTTCACATGTACAGAATTAGATCATATCACCAACAATCTTTAATTGTTCATATTACAGAGTAATCTAAATAATACGTCTCAAAACAAAATATGATTCATCAAGACAAAACATTCTTGCATCAGAACAAAACTTATAAATATTATAACAGAATGTATAGGTATCAGAATTGAATATCAGAATAGGATATAATCCTTTCATATCAAAATCTGACTTGTATAAGATCAGAATATGTTTTGTATCAGATCAGAGCTTATCTTGTATCAGATCAGAACTTGCTTATATCAAAACTAAACATGTATCAAAATATAAACATGTTAACCTACTAATCCTTTTTATAGAAGTAGGTAATGGAACCAGAACAAGTGAGACTTATGTCTCAGACACTGAAGTGTCTTTGTCAGGAGACACTAGAGTGTTAATATCAGGAGATGCCAAAGTGTCGACACCGGAGTGTCACAGGAGTAGCTGCAAACCCTTCTAGTCATGCTTATTTACCATGACTAGGACTTGGCAGTTTAAAAATATAGCATTTCAGATTTTAGAATCATATGCAAAAGATGTAGTATATAATTATTACATTTTTTTCTCAAATTCCATATTCACTTCCTTTTGATCAAACTCAATATGCCTTACAAACATAAGCATTTGCATCAATATATCCATGAAACATAAAGTCATACATATTAAAAAACATCATAGAAATTCCCAATTCACAAACATCCATATCTAAGTCACATCATATAAAACCCTTGGAATACATTTGTATTCTTAAGAACACATTCATCTTTAACATATCATACATTTTAATATTAGACGCATTGTTAAATAATCACACATTCTTTAAGTTATTACCTCAATTAACAACCCATAATTAAATTAACTTATACTCAATTAAGCTAACATCATCTAGGTTCATTTTTAACATCAATTAAGTTTAATTAAGCCATTACTAAGAGCCCTAACCTTATATATGTCAACAATTGCACAAAACCAAAATTTTCACCTTCCTAACTCTTTCCCATGACCGTGGGAATATGTCTTATAATTCCCACAATCGTTGGATGAGTGAACCGAAGGTTCACTTACCCACAACCTTCAAACTACTTCTAAAACTTAGCTCCTTCTTACACCTTCAACACACCTTCGTCATAGTTCATCAATTCCACCTTATTCATGCCTCAATTCCACATCAAATTCATTTCCAAAACCAATTCAAAAAAATCATTCATTAAGTAACTTACAAATCAATATCTTCCACACATCAAAACCAAAGCAGAAGTTATCATACAAAGATCATTTTTCCAGCATTCATTTCTCATCATCTTAACACACATTCTAATCAATTCAAGTATCGAACATTTCATATTATAACATGAAATCAAGTTTAGCATTCCCTTACCTATTTAACTTCAATTTTCTACTCTAAAGAATCAGCTAATCTAGCCCTTCGAAGCAATAAGCACACGTTTAAGATCAAGATGCAAATTTTAGCACTAACAACACAATTGCACCAAAAATAACAGGACCTACTTCTTGATGCAGTAACTTACAAATATTCCAAGTGAAGATGGTCCAAAATTAAGCAAAATTTCAAAAGTTGAGAGGGAGCGAGTGGTTTTGGTCAAGAGGAGCAAAGGATAGAGAGAAGGCTGCTGCAACACCAAATGAGCTGGAGTGATTTATCTCTTGCCTTGTGATAGTTGTGCATTAGTCTACATTTTTCTATGTAGTTGGCATGTGTTTCTTACATAATATTTGATTATTGTTGTATTTTAGGATTCATTTTATATGTTTTCGTTTAGTTTAATTCTCATTGTTGTTCTTTCATGTTTGATGTTAATTTAAGGTCAAAATTGATTATTTTTATATAGGAATGAAGATTGAGCAACTTGGAGATTGAGCTAGAGACTAAAGAGGAGAAGAGAAGAAGAAGGATTCTACTGTAAGATTCTACGATCGTGGGAATCATCCCAATTCTCATGATCGTGGGATGTTTTATTTGAGAAACTATGCGGGGTTTAATTAAACTTTAGGGTTTCTAGACTATATAAGGTATTAAACCTCCATGGATGAACGAGGACAAAAACCCTCTGTAGAGAAGAGCTTCCTTGAGTGAAAAGTTTTGAGTCTTAAAGAAGGTGGAAATTCAAGGATTATCAATAACAATTGGGAAAATAGCACATCAACATCAGAATTTCCAGATTTTGGCAAAGAAGAGAAGGAATTTTCTTTATTCAATTTTATGTTTTTTTAATATCTAAATGTTGGTGATGTTATAAAGACCATGAGTGGATGGTTTTTTTTAGGGATTACTTTTGAACTATCTTGTTAAACCCCTATTATATTGAATTACGTGAAAGATGTCTTTGATGATTGGTGATTGTATTCATATACCTTACAATCGATTGAGAGATTTGAGTTAGGTTATTTATGTAGGACTGTACAATGAGAGTTGGCAACCTATAGACTTTCATTCATCACGTTAATTGATTAGTTAGAAGAAAGATCTTGACTAATTTAATTGATCATCCATAGGATAACTTAATAATTAGTTAAATTGGTAGGGTGATTGGGTAAATTGAGAGATTGGTTGATCAACTTTATTTAATTTGAATAGGGACAATTAATTACACCTTTAGAGAGGGTAGTTAATATAATTGGACATTTTATATGAGACACAATTCAATTAATAAAATAGGAGGGAGATAAGATAGGGAGAAAGTGATCTCTAGTCACTAAAACCTTAAATTCCAATTTTTTGCATTTTGGTATTGTCAATTGCTCATTGTTAGTCATTTAATTTTTCAGTTTATTTTCACTAAATAATTTTGTTTCTTAAACAAAGTGTAATCTGAATTAAGTGATGTCTAGGCATCAATCCCTATGGGATCAATATATGCTTTCTAACTACAAGTCACGACCCGTATACTTGCAGGTTTTGAGCTTAAAATGAGTAGACCATTTTGTAAAATCAATTAACAAGTTTTTGGCGCCATTTCCAAGGATTGTTGTTTAGCATCTTATTTAGTTTAGATTACTTTGATTTAAGAGTTTTTGATACTTTTCCATGTGTATTTATAGGTGCCTGAACACAAGGAGCACACAAAGATCAACATAATTCAGTGAAGACGAGTTTTCCGATATTAAAAGACATAAAAGAGAGTTAAGCAGAGTGAAGCATCAAAATCTCACACAAAGAGGTATGGCTGAAGAAGGAGAGTGAGGAGGAGTTGAGAGGACACTAATGGACTTTATGAGGCTAGGATTCAGTCCTCAAAGAGTTGCAAGGTTGATGGTTCAAGCTAACAATTTCCAGATCAAGTTTGTACTCCTCAACATATTGCAAAATAGTGTACAAATTTATGGGCTATCCAACAAGGATCCAAATTCCCACATTGCCAATTTTTTAAAGATCTACGACACTTTTCGATTTAACAGAATGTCCAATTATGTAATAAAACTAAGATTATTTTCTTTCACATTGAAAGATTGGGTGAAGGCTATCATGGGTAGATTACTACTTGGGAGGAGCTTGCCCAAGCATTCCTCACGAAGTACTTTCCATTAACCAAGACGACGAGGATCATCAAGGACATCACAAATTTCCAGCAGAATGATAGGGAATCTCTCTATGAACCTTAGGTGAGATTTAAAGAATTGCAGAGAAGCTATCCCTACCACAACCTTCCGAGGGAGTTCTTGCTGTAAACGTTTTACAATGGCGTGAATCCAAGCACAAGTGGAACTATAAATGCAGCCGTTGGAGGTTCATTGATGAGGAAGACTGTGGAAGTAGCTCATAACCTTTTGGAGGAGTTAACAAGCAACAGTTGCATGTTATCAAGCGAGAGGAGTAAACAGGGACACAAGGAACAAAAAGGTATAATCGCTATTAACTCTATTACTGTTTTGTAGGCACAAATTACAAGCTTTACGAAACAGTTAAACAACATGCAAAAAGCATCTTCTTTTATAGCTAAGGCGATGCAAGTATAATGTGAGCTACGTGGGCAGAACAACCATGGCTCAACTGAATGTTTTCTGTTGGGAGTCGGTGGTACAAAATAGGTAAATTACCTGAGCCAGCCGCAGAGAGGTAATAAACTTTATTCTAATGCTTACAATCTAGGGTGAAAAAACTACCCAAATTTTTCTTAGAGCACTAACAATGCAGGTGGCCAAATGAGACCACAAAGACCTCCGAGATTTTAGCAAGATCGAATTGGATCGATGGAGAGCAAAATGGACAAAATGATAGAGGTTTTGGGTTCCAAACTAGCAACTCAAGAAGAGAATCAAAAGAGGATGTTTGCTAGCCAGGAGGAAAGTCAGAAGAGGATGGAAGCAAAATTTGACCAAATTATGAAGAACCATGTATCATCCATCCACAATTTGGAGGTTCAGGTAAGTCAACTCGCTAATGCTTTATCTTCTAAAAATGCAAGTAGTCTACCGAGCAATACCAAGGTTAACCTGAAGGAATGGATCATGGCCATCAAGCAGACTCAAAAAAGGGAAATTGAACATAAGAAGGAAGACTGAGACAAGAGAGAAGGAAAAACACTTTTTGAAGTCCTCCCAAGTGAGCTAGTAAGTGAGTTGATTAAGGAGCCTCAACTTGGAATTCAATGTCCCATCTTTGCTCAATAAAAGTTAAGTTTAATTAAAGCAACAGGGAATTTTAAGGACGTTGAGTCAAACAAGATAAAGGATATAACTAATCAACTCCAAACAAAGCTCATGTTAAAGGAACTGATCAAGAAAGAGGTGAAGGAGCATATATCAAAAGGAAATCCAAACATGGTGCATAAAAAAAGAAAACCTAGGTGATTTCTTCATTCCATTCAGTATCAATAGAGTTAACACAGCCAAGGCATTTGCAGATTTGGGAGCTAGAATGAACATGTTGCCCTACACTTTTAGTTAGAAGTTGGGGTTAGGAGAATCAGAACCTACGAAGATATTAGTGAAAATAGGCGATAGAACAATACACTAGTCGAAGGGGATCATTAAAAACGTGCAATTATAGATTGATAGATTCAACTTCCTTGTAAATTTCTATATACTGGATATTGAAGAAGATGCAGAATTCCCTATGGTCCTTAGACGACCATTCCTGGCTACTTCTCGCTCAATCATTGACATTGATGGGGGTGAACTAACTCTGAGAGTAGGAAAGGAGAAATTAACCTTCTAGGTGTCAAAGAAAGACTATCGTTCACCTTTACTCCCAACGGATATTAAGGAACCTAAACCCCAAGGAAAATGGGAAGATATTGAGGATCCTGAGAATGTGTTCAGAAGGAAACTATCGCGTAGGAGAAGACGAAGGAAGGAAAACCACAAGGAAGGTGGAATCAATATCAGGGTAGCTCACGTGCAAAGTTTGAGATCCATTTTTGCACTACCACCATACCATTCATTTAAGCCACCATAAGCAAGAAGGAGAGTCGAGCTACCAACTTTAAAAAAGCGTTGCATAAAAGGCAACCCATGGAATTCTATTTTCTTTTGATTATTTTTGTTTATTTGTTTGTTCAATTTATTCAGTTATGATTAGGTTTGATTGATTTTTATTTAGAGTTTGTTTGAATTTCCACTTGTTTTCTTTTCGAATATTTTATCGAAAATATTAATTTGATGTGTTTGTAGGTTGTGGGATCACTGAGAACGCATGCTAGGCTTAAACGAAGGTTTAGAAGTGAAAAAATTACCCTATCCCATGATCATGGGAATTAGTGTGATTCCCATGATCGTGGGAAGACTCTCCAGAAAGTTTCTGGAGAGTAATCCGACGATTATAGGAATGGGTGTGATTCCCACAACCATGGGAATTCTCCCCAGAAAGTTTATGGAGAGTAATCCCACAATCGTGGGAATGGAGGGCATTCCCACGATCATGGGAATATCATTAGAGAGAAAATTTAAATTTCCCTCCCCTCTTCTTCTTTCATTCACTATTCAAATTTTCACACTCTCTCTCTAACCTACAAAACCTACTCTCTCATTCTCTAAATTCCTTCATCCTTTACTAGATTCTTGGTATTTTCTTCATCTCTTTTCATTAATCTTACATTCCTTTACTCTTACCATGCATTAATCATTCCAAAATATAAAGATTTGAGTAAGATTTTTCCTCTCTCTCTCTAAAAATGAATTCACCCTTCTCTTTCTTATTTTTGTAGGTTTTAGTCTTCCGATGGCTCCAGAGAAGATGGCAGCTTGGAAATAGACAAATGAATTGCGCCTTCAAGTCTCCGGTGAAGGTAAACCCAATTTACTAACAACTTTTCATGCCCCATTCCCTATTTATTCAGAGGATGAAAGTATGTGCTTCTGAGACCTTAGAGATAGGGAAGTAATCACTCCTCGTTACTTTGATTTTGAATTATTAGAAACCATAGGAGTGAGGTGAACTGTTGTGCGACTAGCTACGAACATAGGTTGGAATATGTTCATTCGTTATGATGTGCCTATTTACCCTACGATGACTATAGATCTTTTCACTACAGTATGCTATAACCCTAAAATAGATGTATTCTAGTTTAGGTTAGCTAGCTATATGCATAAACTTGATTATCATGTCATTCGTGTAATTTTTGATTTATCAAACATAAAAATTTTAGATGATCACGATGATTTTGATGATGATAGTTATTGGAAAACTCTAATGGCTCAAGATAATTTTTACTCTCGAAATGCACCAAACACTTTAATTCTAAGCGCTAAGCATTTACTTTTGCATAGAATTATGTGCTTAATGATGTTTAATAAACTAAAAGTAATAAATGCTCAATCAAAGAACTTTTCTTTCTTTAGTACATAGATCAAAAAATAAAAATTAATACGCCTTATAGGATTTTTCAATCGATAGTGAGTGTTTTGAATAAGAAGAGCTCTTATTTTGGCATATCTTATGTTGTTACTGCTTTGCCTTTATTTTATAACTTTAATGTGATAATGTATGTTGAACTTAATACGATATGTTTGACATATCTTATTTGAGGCGTTTTGAGATTTTGGTGCTCCATTCTATAGAACTCTGAAATCCTTAGATGTGCATTGCAGTGAAGAACAGGAAGGGCAAGGATACAGCCACTTCCCGACCCTCCACATCCTAAGTGGTCCTGGAGCTAGAAGAAGAAGCAGTGGAGGAGGAACCAACCGCACTGGCAGAGGTCGACAGATTTCAACAAATCCTCGACCAGATGGCCTCCAATCATCGGAACATGACATTGCAAATTAACGAGCTCAACATTCAATGAGGCAAGTTCACAAGGAGTAATAGTACTTGAAGAAGAAGTTCCTCAAGTTCTTTCAGATGAATAACTTTGAAGCTCCTTTGCCAAAACTGCCGCTACCACAATCCCCATAAGCTTTTCTTACCCTATACTTTTAAATTGTGTCTATTTCTTTTGTTTGATTTCATGTCTTTTGTTTGGTTTGATTTCTTTTTTTTGGTTTACTGCCTTTTTTTTTTGTTTGATGTCATTTTCTTCATTTTGTCGTGGCCTTGTCACATTGAGCACAATGTGTTCTTTAAGTATGGGGAGGTGACATTTGTGTTGTCAATTACATTGTGTTAATCACCGCTTGCATTATGTTAAATAGGATGCATGTTTAGGCATATCATGTTGTCTTGTATGAAGTAATGAAACCGCATTTGAATCATTTGTATCTGCCATAAGATTCTACCATACTAGGTGGAATTAGATTAAATGTATGCTTGAACTCATATGAGGCTACTCTAGTAGAAAGTGAATTATGTTGAGTGATGAAAAGTAGTTGGTTACATAAGCTTAGTCACAATTTGACATTGGAGCAATAAGGTAGTGTAAAGATGCATAATGAATTTTTATTTGATCCAATGTAAGGATTGAGCCTATATGAATCCATCTATAGTCATTCTATTTCTTTGTTGTGAGATGCTTCCTTAGGTTATTACCTTCAAAACTTGCTTTGAATCCGTTTAAATCTACTGGATGCATACTTAATAGAGATGATTAAGGCTCTTTTTGTGCTAACCCTTGGCTTAAATGACCTACCTTATTATTATCCCTTGCTACCCCTGTTGAACTTTAACCTTTTGTTTCTTGAAAATACCCAAGAATTTTAAAACCTAAAACCCCATTAACCTACCCATTCACAAGCTTAGTAGAGTATTAAGTAATACATTAGTTGGAATTGTTGTGAAAATTTGTACCGAGATGATTTAAGGATACTTATGCTTTTGAATCACATTGTATATAGTTGTTATTTTATTCATAGTTCTTCCATATATTAAGAAAAAGAAAGAAAAAATGAAAAAAATGTTGAAACGAAAAAGAAAAGAAAAAAAGGAAGAATACTTGAGTAGTATTAATAAGTACAGAGTATTAGCATAATTACATTTGTATATCTCGGAGTTATGTTTTGTTATCTCTTTTACCCGCTTTTTCCTTTACTAATGCTTGTGTGAAACCCTTTACCCTCTTTACCCACCTTAACTCTTACCACATTACAACCTTAAATAAGTCCTTTTGATCTATTTATGCATGCAATCATTGTAGAGGAAAATTGGTGTATTATCAAGCCTATGATAGTGTAGTTTCCTATAGGAAGTTTGAGCGAAACACTAACCATCAAACACTTAAGAGAAATGAGTGAAACCATGAGGAAGATTCATTTTGCATCTATACTTTTCTTTGAGTGATGGTGCAATTTGTTGAGTTTGTTTATGTAAACTAATGAAAAAGTATTCATGATATATGTATTAACTTGATATTTGATTTAGATAAAATTTATGGGATTGTATGCTTTGATCTTTGCGAAAGTGAAGTGATGGAATTGATTAGTTGTATTTATTTTGCATGATTGGTTGTATTTATTTTGCATGAGGAAAAGCAAAGATTTAAGTGTGGGGAAGTTGATAGTTATACATTATTCTATGTTTTTCTTAGTTGTTGGCATGTATTTCTTGCATAATATTTGATTAATGTTGTATTTTAGGATTCATTTTGTATGTTTTCGTTTAATTTAATTCTCATTATTGTTCTTTCATGTTTGATGTTAATTTAGGTAAGAATTGATTATTTTTATGAAGGAATGAAGATTGAGCAACTTGGAGATTGAGTTAGAGACCAAAGAGGAGAAGAGAAGAAGAAGGATTATGGTGCAAGATCCCACGATCGTGGGAATCATGCCAATCCCCATAATCATAGGATGTTTTATCTGAGAAACTATACGGGGTTCAATTAAACTTTAGGGTTTCTGGACTATATAAGGTATTAAACCTCCATGGATGAAGGAGGACGAAAACCCTCTGTAAAGAAGAGCCTTTTTGAGTGAAAAATCTAAGTTTTAAGTCTTGAGAAAGGTGAAGATTCAAAGATTATTAACAACAATTGAGAAAATAGCATATCAACATCAGAATTTCCAGATTTTGGCAAAGAAGATAAGGAGTTTTCTTTATTTAATTTTCTGTTATTTTTATGTCTTCTAGTCATTGTAAGACGAAATATTTGAATGTTGGTGATGTTATAGAGACCATGAGTGGCTGATTTGTTAAGGATTACTTTTGATCTATCTTGTTAAACTCCTATTTTATTGAATTGAATGAAAGATGTCTTTGATGATTGTTGATTATATTCATATACCTTATAATAAATTGAGAGATTGAGTTGGGTTATTTGTGTAGGATTGTACAACGAGAGTTGACAACCTATAGATTTACATTCACCACGTTAATTGATTAGTTAAAAGAGAGATCTCGACTAATTTGATTGATCACCCATAGGATAACTTAATAACTAGTTAAATTGGTGGAGTGATTGGTTAGATTGAGAGATTGCTTAATCAACTTCATTTAATTTTATTAGGGATAATTAATTACACCTTGAGAGAGGGTAGTTCATTCAATCGGACATCTTAGGTGAGACACATTTTAATTAATAAAATAGGAGGGAGACAAGATAGGGAGAAAGTGATCTCTAATTATTAAAACCTTGAATTCTAATTTTCTGAATTTTGGTATTATCAATTACTCATTGTTAGTCATTTAATTTTAATTTAATTTTCCAGTTTATTTTCATTAAACAATTTCGTTTCTTAAACAAATTGTAATCTGAATTAAGTGGTGTCTAGGCATCAATTCCTGTGGGATCGATATTCGCTTTCTAACTACAAGTCACATCTTGTATACTTATGATTTTTTAGTGTAAAACGAGTAGGTTGTCTTGCAAAATCAATCAACACCTTGCTAGGTGTCCTAACTTTGAAGGGACACATGTCCTTATATGGGGTGACCTAATAACAAACATAGGAGTGAGCCACTTGTCTTCTTATCATGCTGCCAAATGCCAATGCATTAGCAATGCCAAATGTCACAACTCAATTAGGCCACTTGTCACTCAACCAATGTTCTCAAATGTCATTCAAAGTATAGTCTTAGTCATACTAATTTTCATGTACCAACTTATCTTACCACTTGACAAGTTTCCTAATCCAAATGTACATTTTAATACCTCGATTCTCTAATGATGTTAATTAATTCTAATTCACTAAGTATGATCCATTAAACCAAAATTCAAGTCATGTGCAATTCTTAATCATATCACAATTTTTAACACCTATCATACATATACTTTCATGAACATGTAACATTCCAAATAGGGTACAATTTGAGGCCTTACACGCGTGGTATAACCTTATGCGTAAAAAATTGCCTACCAATATAAAGTAACATAACTATGCATGTATTTAAAATTAAAAATGTTAAAATTATAAAGTTAATGTTTACAAGAATGTTCATCAAAGATTTTTTTAGTGAAGAATCGCATTACAGATAATTTTATTCTATATATTTTATTGTATTTCTAGTTTTTTTACATAATTAAAAATATTAATTAAGTGTATTTTTATTGTTAGTTTCATATTTTAATTAATTCATTTTATCTTAATATATTTTGTTTAAATCTTTATCACTGATTAGTTTTGAATTTATCACAAAATTATGTGTTTTATTTAAGGAGTTTTAGAATAATTTGAATATTTAATTGAAGTTTAGATTTAGACCAGAGATTAAAGATTTTCTGAATCAAAAAAGGAAAGGGAATTTATGTAAGGACTAATTAGTAAGTAGATGGGGAGTACAATGAAGAAATAGAAAATAAAGGGACTCTTTGGTAAAATGAAAAATCAAAGTGTAGGAAATGACGGTAAATAATGGTAATGCATAAATAATCTAAGTCAAAACATAGGAAAATGGACACTAAACACGATTAAGAGGAGAAGAGTTAGGTCACGTTGTTAAGAAAAATAGTAAAAAAGAAGACTGAAAAGGACTTTAAAACATGAGGGAAATTGGATTGACTTCATCAACTTAGTGAAGGGTCATGAAGGTTTCTTTTCCGTCTTTTGTATTTTCACCTAATTATCTTTTTAGTCTCTGCTCATTCATCTTGAAAATTCCTTTAATTGGATGTGACATCTCAACTGCCCTATTAAGGAATACCTTTGTGATAGTAAATGGACTTAATAACCTTGAATTATACATGAGTATTTAATCACCCTTTGTATACTCCTCGACCAAGAGGTGTTGATCGTGTCATCGCTTTATCCACTCCTTGCATTTTTTTCATGTTCATATGTAGATATTTGCAATTGCTCCAACTTGATTGAGTAGACTAATATGCTTTATACTTTAAATTAAGTAGTAGGTCACATGATTTTTCAAAAATCAACCTATACGTTGCCGTTCTAATAGATTTTTTATATGTAGTTCTATATATGCAAAGAGTATCATGTAATTTTAGTGACAAGTAATTCCTAGATCTTTCTACTTTCTTTTGTATAATCTTTCTCAACATCCTATCACACACTTCTACAGGGCATGAGTTTGGGGCTGATATGGGGTTGCAATTTTGTGCAAGACATTATATTTTCTCAATAATCTATCAAATTTCATAATATAAAGTGTGTTTTCCTATCACTAATTATTGCTATAGGTGTGCCAAATCTAGTTAATATCTTCTCGAGAAATTTCATATTGACTTTAAAGTCATTAGTTGGCAAAGTTATAGCTTCTACCATGTTGATACATAAAAATCCATTAATAAATATTTATTCCCAAACAAACTTAGGAATGAACTTATAAAAATCAACCCCTTCACACATTAAATAATTCATATACTAGAATGTTAGTGATAGGCATTTTATATTTTTAAGAGATATTACCCACTCTTTGACGCTTATCACAATATTTCATATACTTGTGAGCATCTCTAAATACATTTGCCCAATAAAAAAGCTTCTTGTAAGATCTTTAATATAGTTTTGCTAGCCCTAAATGACCTCTTACTTCCCTTGAGTGATAATGCCTCATTATAGACTCCATCTCTTCCTCTATTATGCATCTTCTTATAATTTGACTTGAACATATTCTAAATAGAAATAAGTTTTACC
>JAOQML010150663.1:0-14402 GCA_027568935.1 Erythroxylum urbanii | reverse complement strand
CATGTCACCCTATAGACTAGTCTATGGGAAGACATGTCACTTGCCCGTGGAAATAGAACATTACGCATTTTAGGCGGTGAAAATGTGCAACACAAGTTATGATGAGGCAGGGCAGCAATGTAAGTTTCAATTCTAAGAGCTTGAGGAAATCCACAGCAACGCTTATGAGAAGGCCATGATTTACAAAGCTAAAACCAAGGCATTTCATGATAAACAGATTGTTGAAAAGAGGTTTAAAATCGATCAAAAGATACCTCTCTTCGACTCTACTCTTAAACGTTTTGGAGGTAAGTTACATTCTAAGTGGGTAGGCCCATTTATTATTGCAAAAGTTTATGATAATGGTGCCGTTGACATTCAAGGCGTGGATACTTGAAAAATTTTAAAAGTCAATGGACATAAATTGAAACCCTTCTATGAGGGATTTGAGCCACACTTAGTTGAGATACATTACGTAAGTAAACCTGAATACAACTAGGCATGGCCACCGTCAAGTCAAAGACGTTAAACAAGGCGCTACTTAGGAGACAACCCAAGGAATTTTTTATTTTAAGCTTTGATTTTTATTTTGTCTTATTTCATTTATTTTGTGTTAATTTATTTCAATTTTTCATTTCGTGCTTAGTGCTTAAAAAAATTGGTTTGGAACTGATGTGTGTGTGATAGTGCATTATTGCCAGTGGTTAACGGAAGGTATATGACATGAGCATGTCGTATGCCTATGTTCGCACAACAATGGGGTTCAATTTTTTTTCGCACATAGTGAAATGTTCAAGTGTGGGGTACATGATTGTTTAAACCAAAGAGGGAAGTCCATGGCAGTTTCGTAAATAAGGGATACAAATCAACAAAATGCCGGAACCTTTGACCTGCTGCTTATTTGATCTTCCCAACTACCCACTCTTTCGTTTTCACCGACATTCCTTCAACCCCACCTCCCACAATTTTGGTGCCCTTTTCTTCAACACCCAAACGAATGGCCCACACAAAAAGCCAAGCTTCTAGAGGGAGATCCCATGTACCCATGACAACCTGTTGGGAGACAAACCCAACTGAACATACCCCTTCCCACGACACTATTGTACCTTCCTCTAACACATTAGACGTCCCTTCATCGTTTCAAGAAGCTCCTCGTCATTCTACACTGATTCATCTATCAGACCTAACCATTTCGGAAATTCACGAAGCACCCATTAAACCCACACCCATAGTGGACTCGGAGGCAGATGCAAACCCTTCTCCTAAAGCTACTGACAATGTTGAAATAGAGGAAATTCCCCGCCGTCATCGGGCATGCTCCCAAGGTAGAGCCCAGATGCATCAGAACAACCAAGGGGGAAGGGAAGTGCGAGAAATCCTTGGGTTCACCAGCCAAAAGGACATTCGCGCACTAAATACAAATATGAAGCAACCGATTTGCGATGTAAGGTATGTTCCTCCAACTGTTCTAAATGCGTTTGGGTTAGAATCTTAGTTTCATCGGCTCATTCATACTTTTGGTTTGTAAGTGTTCTTTGAATTGGATGGCATTAATGTAGTTAATGAACTTATTTGGGAATTTTTTTCCTCTTTTCAGTTTAAAGGTCATGTCAGTAAGGATACTGCTTGTTTAGATATAATGTCTTTTCGTTTACTGCAGCAACAATTTAACATAAGCTTAGATGACTTCAATGTTACACTAGGATTTGAAAAAAAAATGAGCATTGAATTTCCCGATTATGTTAATGCATTTTTAGAATACCCAGATGTGTTCGATGAGATTTTAGCTTATGGTGCTTTGTCTGCTGATACTGAGTCATATAACACATCCACTTCTGAAGCCACTATTTTGCATGACCCAGTATATCGCTTGTTTCATAGGTTTTTGGCTTATAACTTTTCGGGAAAACTGCAAAACTCTCATATTTTGTCCCGAGTAGAATTATTTTTGATTTGGTGTGTTGAACACAATTATAACGTTAATCTAGGATATTTTTATTCCACCCAAATCAAACACATTGTGAGCCGTAATTCACACCCTTTGATTTTGGGATAGCTCATAACAAAAATGGCCATTAACTTATATGGTTTTGATCACACTAGACATAACCGATTAACAATGGGCCGATCAGCCCCGCCACCATATTTTGCTTTTCTTTGTAGAATAAAATTGGCAAAGGCTACAGCAGGTGGCCAATTTCAATTGAACGAATAGGAGGATGGCCTTCGGAGTACTGAACACGCACCACCTACAGACCTTGTTGCTGAGGTTGCTGAATTACTCCGAGAGCAAACATATTTACGGCACATCGTTCATAAGATAGAGCACAATGTGGCAGTTAGTTGTTTCAGCAGCGAGCCCCCTCCATTTCCTCTGTCACCATGATCCTGGTAACTTCTGTCCTTGATTACATTACGAACAATGCAAGTTATAAATGTGGGGTAGGTAGACTACTTTCTTTTGATATAAAAAAATTTGTTGCTGGTGTTTCTGTGATTTTTCAGGTTGTGTTGTCATAGTACATGCGCATGTCGTGATGCTATGTTGGTTGCAATTATACTTTCTCTTTTCTGCATGTATTGTTTGCATTGCTATGCATGGGTCTACTTACTGATAGGATAGTCATGTGGTAACTAGTTGCACCTATTAGTTTATTTATTTTCATTTTTTAATGTTCATGCATCAATTAACATGCATAACAGAGTAAATCCCATGTTAAATAGTTTTCTCTTGATGTGATTTTATAAGTTCGACTCTTTAAGTGTTTTTCGCTTAATTGATCTATTTTGACTCCCATCCTAGCATAACTTGAACTAACTAATACACTCAGAATCAAATAGGCCCTCGGAAAAATACACCTTATAGGAGTAATAACATACACCCACACAAAATTAACCGTGAGATTTTTAAACCACTTAAAAGGGAGTAAAACATTACATATACTCCATATTTCATTTGTGTGTGCATGTATAGTGTGTTCCCTGTCAAAATATGACATTTGAGTTCCTATCAAAGCCATATTTAGTACATCGAGATGAAATTAAGGCATTGTTTGTGTAACCCTTTGTTATCCAATTTCTTTGAGTATCCCACCAAGTGAATTATCCCTTGTAGTCCACGTTTGAGCCTAAGACCTTTCTTTGTCCTTATGTTAAAAACCCATAAACCCTATCCTTCTTTACTAAATCATATCCTTCATATGTATAATGTTTATGTCCAGTTCCTAATTGTTGCGTGGTGTTAGGCTTGAGAGTTAGAAAACAATTCAAGGGAGGAGTAAACAAGGCTAATTTATGAGAAACACTTTGATGAATGAATGGAGAATGATGATTGGATAGGAAGGAATGGTTTGGCCAACTAGTGATAAATTATATGGCCATATGTGTCATATGAGATATATGTTACTTGGTACATACTTTGCTTCTCTGGGTTTTTGTTTCTTTGTTAAACCCTATATCCATATTACAAGCCTTTAAAAGACCTAGTTGATCGATGTGGATTTTTAAATTCGAGCTAGTGGTAGAGATTGGACTCTATGTCAGGATTATGGAAAGGACTACTATACATTGATTTTAAGAGAAACACTACACCCAAAAATTTTACATGAGTGTTGAGCAAAATCGGAGAGGGTGTGGGTGTTATTGCTTTCTATAGGGTAATGTCGAAGTGGTTAACATTCATAATTAATTAGGAGATCGATCATTTATGCATTGCTTATTTGATTCTATGATTGTATTTGTTAGCTTAGGAAGTGTTGGGTATGGGAGAAAGAATGGTGATAAGATGTTGCAAGCTTTGAGATTTTGAATGGATTGAATACTTAAGGACAAGTATTGTTTAAGTGTGGGGTTGTTTGATAGGTTGCATTTCATGTATGGTTTCTAGGATAGTTTACATTCATTTTGCTTATGTTTGTTTATTATTTGTGAGTTTTTATGTGCTTTTGTGTTTGTTATGTGTGTAGAAGACCAAAGTGGGATTGGAATTATAATGCAGGAGATTTGGGCTATTTTGGAGAAGCTACGTGCTGGAAACAGATACGACATGACCATGTCTTATTGGAGAGTTGATGTGTAGTGTAGAACATGTTGAAGGCAGATATGACATGACCATATTGTATCGGGCAAGAACTGGAAAGAATTTATGGACGAGTTTTAACGGCCAATTGTCATTTATTTTAGGCTAGATCTTTGTTGGAGATACGCAATACAAGCTGGGAAACTAGAATGAAGAGTCCTACTTGAAGATTATTTAGGAAATCTCTCCTAATTTTGGCTAGGTTATGAATTGGAAAGGATATAAATACCTTTTGGTAGAAGAAAATCGGGGCCCTCTCTTCCTTCTCCTATTTTCAGGATTCAGTCGCCAGCCACCATTGTTATTATAGTCTTTATTTTATTTTGCTGTGAAGACAAAATGAACTCTATGGTATCTTATGTTCTCATGTTCGCTATAAATAAGTAAACCTTTATCTAGTCAGGGTGCTTGGATATTCAACCATGGATAATTTATGAGACTATGTTTTTATTTGTTTATGCAATTCAGATATTTATTTAATTTCCGTACTTGAACCAAAATTATTATTGCTTAGTTTATTGTGCAATGCCATGAGTTATTTGATTGATTAAGTGATAAATTGCTGAATATGATAGTATTGTCGTGGATATTATTCTATCAAAGTAGCGAATTGGTTTTATCTTGCAAATGATGTATGTTGGTGGTAAATTTGATGGAATTAAATAATCTGACTTAATAGGTTATGGCGTTTCTGAATTTATTTGTTAGGATAAGGGTCTTTTTCATTCTTAATGCAACTAGAGATTGATCTTATCAGGGCGTTTCCTGGGGGTTGTCTTTAGATTAGGGAAGTAACTTATCATGGCATTTCTTGGAGTTACAGATAAAGTAAGAAAAGATTGGTTAATAAGTGTGTCACCTTTGGCTATAACTTTTTCTATTTGAATTGTCTAATTTATCTTACGATGTCTATGATCGAATTTCCAGGCTAAATTGAAGAGTATTTTGGCTAGGTTTTCACCCATTGCATTTTAATCTCGTTTTATTTTGTTATTTGTTGTCTAGACATGTTTTGCCCCAGTAGCTCCCCTTATATTTTCTGCATTGCTTTTATTTGTATTTACATTTCCTACAATATCAATTCTTTAATCTGTTATTTTCTAAGCATTTGAGGAACTCTGCATTAATTCCCTACGGATACCACTAGGTATTTAGTTTTTGGAGAATTGGAAACACTTTTTTTTTATTTTTGGTAATTTAACAACCTATCATTAACCCAAATTGAGAGAAAGAATACAAAGGGTTGTTGAATTTTTATCTCTCTCTCTCCTGTCTTGCATGACATAGCTGATATTTGCATGAGAGGTGTCTTATCTTTGACTTCTTTTTTTAAGGTAAAATCTCTTCAAGTTTTCTTCTCCTTTCCCACTAAAGGATCTTGTTAAACAGGTTATCCAAGGAGAATAAGTGGTAGATCGGATTGGTCGAGGACACAATAATGAGAAGAGGATACATCACCTCGGAAAGGATACATTGCCGAGGATAGGATAGTACAGCAAGGTGTTAAAGCGGTAGCAAAGGAGTTGGTATAATTCTACCATCTTGTTCTTATGTTAAATATTTTCCTTATACCGTATCATGTATGGCTTGGCATGTTGATTTGGTTATATTGCTTCCACTGAAATTTGATTTCTAAAATAAAGTTTTCAAATCTACTGTTTTAACCAAATCTTTCATGCTTAAGTTTTCAATCCAACAGAAATCATCGTCCATCATCCTTTTCACTCATCCATCATCCATCTTCTTTAGTTATACGAGGTTAGTCATCTATGGTGTTTGCACTCAGGTTTATTTTGTCTACGAAAAATTTCATTGTTAAATGCTTATATGTATGAACATCATTTTTGTTTTAACAGAATGTCTGTATTCTGCATTTTTTAAACTGTGGCTCATTCATTTGTTGTTAAACGTGTTTATGTTGGTGAATAATGGACATTGTAAAAAAATTAAAAATAGTTTTATACATGATATATCTTTAACTGAGCAGATGGATTGTTACCTCTCTTCCTAAGTTGCATTTACTGTATATAAAGAGAATACCTTGTGAATGACTTGTATTAGTGCTTAAAACTATATTTTTTAAACTCTCTATATATTTAGTCATCATATAAGAGCTATGTTATAGAAATTACTGGGAAAATATCATTTACTGTGGGAAACTAAAGCTACTAGACCATCATCATTTAGAGAGAATGTGAGATCATCAAATATGAGATTGCTTTGATCAAATTCTTCATTCATTGACGAAGGACCCAATTATTTTCATGTGTTATTGGAAAATGATGGACATATTTCATGTAAGTTTGAGGGAATTAAAAAAATAGTTGGGTTATATGGCAAATGCAGAGTTATAGTTCCCCATTCCCTAAGGAGATTAAAAGAAAATGATCATTATCTTTTTTTTTCAGTTTTGTCATGTAACCTAATATTATATTATTTTATCTTTTCAATTAGGATAGGTAAGCAACTTGTTGAATCATTATAATGATTTCAATTACCAATATTATTCATAACCTAGTTAACCCCATAGAGAGAAATTAAAGAGTGATCTCTTAAAATTAAGTTAATTCATATGCAAAAATAATCAAGGATAATACTCCAAAAGATAGACGAGAGAGAGTTTCTCCTACTTCTCACTACAATCTGGCCATACTTCTTCTTCCATCTGCCATTAAACTTCTTCACCTTCATTTTTCACCACATCACTACTACCTCGTCCTTCCTCAGCAACATAGCTTGCGATTCCTTGACGTTCATTTCTTTTGCAAATCTTCCTGTAACGTGATTCACAAACTTACCAAACCCCACCAAACCAACAACCCAAGGCCAGAAATGACTTTCCATTAAAATTATCCTTCCCGCCTTACATTCTTTTCTTGTTAAGCAATCTTTGTTTCTAACATTTCTCAACCTAAAGCTAAACCATACCTCTCTTATGTAAAATGTTTGACAATGTCCAACACTTCAGTACCTTCCACCTCATATTTTCAAATTCTAACCTTCTCCATTCTCAAACTTCTTCCATAACTCCAAAAACTCCATCTCCAATGGATGTTCCTCCTAAATCATGGAAGCAAGTAGTAAAGGAGGAATCTCCCTCGACCTAGTCCTACTCACCACTTAAGGATATGGATGGTTGACTAGTGGTTTACCCTAACATCAAAGTTTTCAAGGGGGAGCTCGGGCTTGGGAATCAACTATGGTCAGTTTCTTCTTTAGAAAAAGGCCATATTTTCCTCTAGTCTCCCAATGGGCCAACAAACTATGGAAGTCGAGAGGCTTAACAAACATTCTTCACTTTGAAGAGAACTTGATCCTTTTCACCTTCACCTTCACTATAGATACCCAGAAGATTATTGAGGAAGGAACTTGACACATTGGAAGCCACACAATCGTCCTAAAATCTTGACAACCATACTTGAACCTTGAAACTCTTAAAGTCCAAAGTATCCCACTCTTGATTAACTTCTATAATATTCCACTTTAATATTGGACAACCCAAAGGCTTGGAGCTTTAGCCAGCTACATTGGAAGGCCGTTGTGTATGGATGAACACATAGCTAAGAAGAAGTGAGACGAATATGCTTATTTCCCATGACATCCCTAAAGAAATTCCAATTATGAGGTTAGGAGAGGAAGACAAGTTATGGGAAGATACAATAAAAATTTCATACCATTGGAAAACACCTTCCATAAACCTTAACAAAATTTGAAAGGCCATAGGAAAGTTGTTCAAAACAGGAAGCTACCAAGAGCTTATGGAGTCACCTGAAATAGGAACCTTGGAAAGGCACCTTTCTTTGACACCCAATCGCATCATGCTACGCAAAGATGTTGATGATTTATCGCTTGAAAATTAGGAAACACAAAACAGAGAGGCAATGCAAATTTCTCAAATAGCATACACACAAAATTGAAGATTAGGAAGCTTCATAAGCATTGAATTCAACACATGTTATTCAAACCAAAGCTAATAATGACCAGATTATCCTAACCACGACTTCAGTGACCATGCAAAGTTTTGAAGGAAATTCATAGGTGAGTAGTATTAACCCTATCCAACCTAATATAATAGCAAGTCCTAAAGCTTCTATTGCTTTCAAAGAAACTATAGCAAATGCTAAATTCCATACAGTGGAGAGAAGGAGATCAAAGAAGGGGAAAAGGAAGGGCAACACAAGCCAAACCTTTTAACTTATGTCTATAATCGCGTGGAATGTACGTGGACTAAATTATCCCAGTAAACAAATAGCTTTAAATGTCTTTTTTTTTAGAGAGAAGCTTCTCATATTCAAATTAAAAATTTAGCAAAACTAGACATTTTTTGTTCCCATTGGAATATGATTACCAATTGCCAACATCATACTGTAGGTAGTATAATAATATTCTACAGGGAGGATAAACTCAAGGTGGATCTATTAGATTCAAATGAACGAGCCATGTATTTGAAACTATCCTTCTTATAGAAGTACATCTAGATAAATGCCTCTTTCATCTATGCAAGCAATTTTTGATTCCAAAGAAGAGACCTATGGAACAACCTACCATCTTTTAGCAGCACTATCTCTATTCCTTGGCTAATATATGGGGACTTTAACTCCATATTATACACCTCACAGGGACAAAGACATTGTTATCTAAAGAATTATATATCTGATTTGAAAGACATGGTGACGAATGTTAAGTATAGTGGTCATACTTTTACCTGGTCCAACAAACAAAATTCTACTTAGCACATTAAGAGAAAATTAGATCGAACATTGGTAAATGATATTTGGCTTAGGACTTTCCAGACAGCCTTACTACATTCAAAGACCCCCTCTTCTTGGATCATACCCCTCTTATATTGGACAACCTATTCCAAAAAGTTAGCAAGCACTATCCTTTCCGATTTAATAACTTCCTAGTAAATGCTCTAAGGTTTGTGGAGGAATGTATAAAAGGTGTAGTACATAGTTATTAAGGGACCAAGTAGTTATGTTGTGTCTAGAAACTAAAAGCTATCAAACAGGAATTGAAGATCCTGAATTCTCTTCAAAGGTCTACAACTTCCTTAATAAATACCTCTAGACTTGAACTTTAAGTTATCCAAGCTAGTCTTACTCCCTATCCTACTGACCCGATTATACTTGAAAGAGAAAAGAATGTGTTGTCACAATTCTTGAAGGCTACACACAATCACAACTCTCTCTTGCAACAAAAAGCTAAAGTACATTGGTTAAAAGATGGGGACAACTATGTTAGATTCATTTTTAAATAGCAACAAAATCCACTCTATAATTTCGAAAGATGGTGCAAATCTTCTGACACAATAGGAAATTGAAGAGGAGGCAACAAGGTACTTTAAAGACCTACTAGGAACTCAAAAACTTCAAATGTTACATTATATGAACTCAGAACCCTCCCCGTCAAACAAATCACATCAGTAGACTCGAAATTTCTCATAAAACTTGTAGAAAATACAGAAATGGAAGCTGTAGTTTTTGCCATAGATGGCTCCAAAGCTCCTGGCCCTGATGTCCTAAATGGGTAAGTCTTCCAGAAATCTTGGAGTGAGACAAGTTTGTTTATTATAGAGGTAATCAAAGAATTCTTTTCTAATGGGATCTTATTCAAGGAGATTAATAGAAACTCTATCTGTTTGAATTCCAAATGCTCCAATCTCCCACATTTTAGGGATTTTAGACCTATTGCATGTACTAATTTCCTCTACAAGGTCATATCGATTGAAAAAGACCTTAACCCTTCTTATTAGCGACAACCAAGGCACTTTTATGCATGACAGACATATTGACAGCATTCTTATTATACAAGAGCTCCTAAAAAGCTAATCCAGATCAAATTACTCTCCAATCTGCACAATCAAGATTGATTTCCATAAAGCTTTTTAAAGTGTGAGCTAGGATTTCCTATGTACTTTGTTGATGGCGCACGAATTTCCAATGACATTATAAAGTGGATTAAAAAGTGTATCTTAACCTCCTCCTTGTCTATTCTAATCAACGGTACTCCTACTACACTCCTTAAGGTAGCAAGAGGACTTAGGCTAGGGGACCCCTTGTCCCCTACCTTTTCATCCTTTGTATGGAGACTCTCAAGTCCCTCATCAAGCACATGAAGTGCTCAAAAACCCAAAACTCAGATACCATGCTAAATACAGAAAGATCGATTTGACTAACCTCTACTTTACAGATGATCTACTTTTATTTTGCAAGGCTTGATGGACTCCATACAAAGTTATATGGCAGCACTTATCACATTCAAAAGCTTCTCTGGACTACAATTCAACCTAACGAAGAGCCATTTCCTCCTATCCAAAAAAGCTACTGCTTTGGCCCCTTACATCTCTCAATTAACTGGAATGCTTTTTAAACAAACACCTCTATTGTATCTTGGATTACCAATTTCGACTAAAAGACTCCCATATCCAGAAAGCACTCCACTCCAAAAGAACATATAGGGAAGAATCAGTTCGTATAAGTCTTTTTCCTATGCAGGGAAGGTTCAACTCATCAAATCGGTGCTAAACTCCCTCCACATTTACTGGAGCTCTCGCATCTTTCTTTCTCAAGGTATCATCAAAACCATTAAAAGAATCCTCAAGAAATTCCTATCGAATAACCTAAATGGTGTCAAAGGTTCAGCTAAAGTGAAATGGACTGATATTTTATTTCCTAAAGCTGAAGGAGGGTTAAGCATAACTCTTATCAAAATCACAAATCAAGCCCTAATCTTGAAAAGACCATGTGGATCCTTATGGATAAAAACTGTCTTTGAATGGCTACACTCTTATTTTCTTAAGGAAAGAAGCCTATGGAACATTAAGAAATCAGTCTCATACTCTCATTTTCTCAACTAGATTCTGAAATTGAGGGACAAAGTCTAAGAAGGGATCTCTTACAAAATTGGAAATGACAAATTAAATTATGTATGGTTTGATAATTAGTCTAACTTGGGGCCTCTCACACATCATTACGGTAATCTAAGCAATCCTCAAACTGCTTCACTCAATCTTAAGCTCAGCTTAATGATCACAGAGGACAATTGGAATTTGCTTCAAAATTTAAAGCATCTCTAACCATCATATCTTCCCCAACCTAACTCTCTAGGCACTTTCTATTGGCAGACCCAATCCATCCTTAAACTCACAAACAAGGTTACGAGAGATATTTGAAGATGTAAGAAATAAACGGTGGAATGGCACAGATTTGTTTGGAGCAAGGTACTAACCCCAAGGGTATCTTTCATACTATGGTTAGCAATCTTAAATAGGCTGAATACTGTTAATATAATTCACTATCTACAAATGGACAGAACATGTCCAATGTATAAGAACCATGTGGAAACAAGAGATCATCTCTTCTTCATAAGCCCTTATAGTAGTAATGCATAGGGATCTACAGCCAACGGATGCCTATGGCTAAATCTTGGGATCACTATCACAGAGTTGATCCAAAATTTGGCAAACCATACATTCCCTCCAAACCCAAATAGACAGATCCATGTTCTATCCCTAAGATTCTGTTTATATGAATTATGGAAGCAAAGAAACCTCAAATGGTTTGGTGGAACCAACATGCCCAAAGAGGTCCTTATATCTAAGATCCTCTATGAAATCTAAGAGCTTATTTTACTTCTTAACCTCAATCAAACACGCAACACAAATATCCTAACTTCACTGAATTTATAACTAAAAACTGCGATTGGAAGCTAAAGTTATGTATGAAAGAGAAGCAGCGAAAATACAGTATAGTAAAAGTAGCAATAAGGAAACTAAAATACCTAATCGACTGATCCAGCTCAATTGAAACCACCAAATTTCAATGATTCCATCGTCACTTTCTGACTTTCCTTGAGGAGATAAACACACCTGTGAGATTGGAAAAATATGTCTGATCATTACTCCTCTTTTCGCATAACCCTAATTCAGTAATACTAGAACATTCGATGCATTAAATCAGAAGATACTTACCTCATTTTCAAATGACGTTGTTTAGTAAGTGAAGGGGATCTTTATATAACGATGTCGTATATTAATGTATGTTTTCTTCATGTTACGATGTCGTATGATTGTATATGTTGTCTTTTAAGTTGGATTTGGTTGTTAAAGACTAAGGAGAGTTAGACTCTCTATGTCCTATCTTTAATTTTTTCTATTCAATACAATTTTGTTTCTAAAAAGAGGTAAGATTCAATAATTGATTTTATTAAAGGGAAAGCAATTTATACATAAGATATGTAACTTTTAATGAAAAATCAAGGATAATATGAATCATAATTAAGCAAAAATTAGGTAACTTCAAGCATGCAACAACTTAATTGAACATGTCATTTTAAAAAACAATACCAAAATAAGCTTTTTTTTCAAAATTTAATGAAATTAAAAAAATTAGAATTTTAAAAATATGAAATTAAACAATTTACCAAATTAGACAAAATACATAAAACTAAAACTTTTAAATGAAATACAAAATGATAAGATTGATGAAACTAAAGATTGTAAAACCTTAGGTTCCTTATTGCATTAATTATTCATCAATTTAAATTTTTTAAAAAAATCATTCATCAATTTTATAGAATCCTGCAAAGTTTCAACAATTTTTAAAGTCCCTAGTCTTTATTGCTTAATTTTTATGATTATTTTAATTGTTTATTTATAATATTTTACTAAAATATTCTATTAACGAAAATTATTGATAAAATAAATGAATACCCTAAATACAATACATATAACTAATTTGAAATTGACCAGCTGATAATAGACCATAGCAAAATGAAAATGTTTTGGGAAACTCAACATTTTAGGAAAATTTAAAGGTTATGTATAAACAATATAAATTTTATCTAAATTTAGGCAAAAACCTTACAAATACACGGTTAGATTCAAATTCATAAAAAGGTATAAGATCTCATAAGAATACAACTTATCCAAGACTAATCCCCACCAAAATCTTTAGATTATAAACAAGCATGTAATGTTATTCATGAGTGTCCATATACACAATTTTGTTATAGGAGGAAGAAATTGATGGCAAAGAGTTGAACTATTTTGACATCACTTGACTACTAATCATATGTGCCAATAATAATATGTCATATATTAAATATCTGAACAACTTAAATTCATGGACCTACCGTAATCTTTAGTCCAGGTTTCTAATCCTTGTACAAATTTAAATATAACATAAGTAAATTTCATATTCTTTGCTTTGTTCAATAACAATCAAATTAGTCAAAATATTAGTCACTCTCTTTAAGTTAAGTTAATAGTAATATATAAATAAGAAAACCAATATTGCATAGAAGTTTTGATATAAATTATGTAACTCTTACTTATTCTCTTACCTTAAGAATTCTCCTAGATAAGAGATAGGAAATATGGACTGAGGAACCATACCATCTTGTTATAGACTAAGCGACATCATCATTTACCATAAAAAGTGTTTGCATGCATAAACCAATATTACGATAGCCATAATACAGTGGCTAAATGTATCAAGTCTAATCCTAATAACAATGTATGACATGTCCTTTGTTAAAGATCTATATTGTACTCCCCTTTAAAGTCCTTTAACGTTGAAATATCTAAATATGAGACTAGTCTAATCTAAAGTCCTTTAAATATTTTGAACAAAACATAAACATCCCTTTACCTCTTCCCTAAAAATTTATGATACTAAATAAAGTCCTAAATATATGAATATCATAGTATAATTGGATCAATGTAATAGAACCTTTTAAAAACTATATTCATAAGCTTTATAAGGCTTAAGTCTCTAAGCAGAAAGGAAATAAAGATCTGATTAAGAATATAAGGAGCATTTAGTTCAAAGGTTTTAAATTGCAACTTTAATCATCATAACATTAAATTGCTTAAGGAGGCATATGAGATTTGGAAATTATGAATCAAATTAGGTCTTATTTTAACTTTGTTGATCAATGAAATAACTCAAAATATTGTAACTTCTAAAAAGCATAATTAGGAGTCTGTGGGCTTTATAAGGCCATCCATATTAGGTGTCTTATATTGTTTATCTATGGAAATTTTAACTTGAAAACCAAAAGATCTTTGAAAAAGGGAGAAGCTTTTTATGGTTTCTAGTTTTCCCCTTTTAATAATATTTTCTTTTCTTTCCTATAAGAAAAAAAAAACTTTTAGCATGTTTGTTATGATGTCTTTATGTAACATCCCGTTCTTATATTAATGGCTAGGACCCAGAATTGCGGTGCATATGAGCTCAAAGAGAGATTAAGGAAATGAATTTTCCTGCTCATGCATAATGTTAGTATATATGCACATAAATATTGAATGTTTGCACATAAAAAAAGTGGTACATGCATTCAT
>JAOQML010150543.1:0-14414 GCA_027568935.1 Erythroxylum urbanii | reverse complement strand
AAAAATAAAACTTCTTAATCGTTTTAAAAATTTTAAATAAAAATTATATTAATAAACTCCCCAAAGGATTCATAAAAAATATTTTCAAAAACTAGTGTAATAAGAAACTAATAATGCCAGTTATAGGGAGAAATAATAATGGTAAGTACAAGCTGATATTAAAGCAGAAGTTAAAACTTATAACATCTGCTATAAGAAAATTAATAAAGTTTCATACATCTACCATTCATTGCATAAGGGAATTAACATAGATGAATTCTCCAATGAGTGGATTATTATCTGCTAATCCACCATCTAGTAGCCATTACAGAGGAGATCAAGTTGGTAGAAATATTTGATTGAATGATAACTCTAATCCTATAAAGTGTTTTAGAGTAGAATGAATCCCTACGTAACACTTTGCCATTGAAGAAAGGCTCATTCCTTTCCTTCCATAAAGCATAAATAATAGTATAAAAGGATAGTTTAGTATCGAAAAAATCAACATCATTTAAATTTTTCTATCAAGATGACCAAAAGATCATATAATCCCATTCTTCCAAATTACAAACATGAGCATTTAATTATTAGATAGAGTTTTATAAACCTTTAGAGAAAACACATTTAAAGAATAGATGATCCCCACCTTCATCTTTATTATAACATAGCTAAAAAAAAGGTGAAATAAGATGGGAACTTTTGATCCTATCATGAGTAAAGAGTTTATTTTTATTAGCAAGACATACTATAAATAAAAGCTTAGGAGGGATGCTATTATTCCATACTAACTTTTTCCAGTAGACTTTAGGAGTAGGATTCCTGAAAAGTTGGTAAACTGACTTATTGCTAAATAATCCTGAGGAGTGTTTGATATAATGGATATCATCATGGTTTAACTGATTAGGAAGGTAAGTAGGCAAATTATCTTTGATAAGCTGGAAACCCCTATATTTGATGAACCATTCATTACCATTAATAAGCCCAAAGATTTTGGATTGTGGCTTCAACATATGTTTCAAATGGAATAATTGAGGAAGCAAGTAAAGAGGGCCAATATTACACTAATTTTCATGCCATAATGAGGTGGATTTGTCATTCTTAATAGTGTGTTTGAACTCTTGGAAAAGTTTTCCTCCTAATTTCGAAATATTCATAAGGTCTAAGAGGATTCTATAGATTGTTTGATATTCCAAATATGGTGATCCTTGTTTAACCATTTAAACCAAATATACTCCTTGTTTATAAGTATTCTCCAAAGCCTTTTAGAAAATGGAACATTATTGTTTAACTACATAGGCCAAATCCCTATACCACCTTGCTCTCTATAAAATCCAATATCATTCTATTTCACCTTAACATGAGGCTTCCTATAAGCATCCCCCATCTAAAGTAAATTCTTTATAATTTTCTCAAGGCCCTTAGTCTTAGGAAGTGTCATATGAGATATCCAATAATCATACAAGTTATTTATAATAGATTTAATAAGTTGAGTCTTACCTACATAAGATAATCTTTTGTTGTCCTAATGGCTAATTCTCTTACAAATGGGGCCAAAGATGGCCTGTTAATTAAAAAAAATTAGCCTCTTAGTAGTAATAGGAATACTAAGATATCTGAATGATAGCTTCCCCAACCTTAACCATGCAACTAAAGCAAGATAATTTACTTGATCTTCAACAAAATTAGATATAATAATAAAATTCTTATCCTCATTAAAGCTGAAACTTAAAAGTAAGTAGAAGATTTTTAGAGAGTCCATAGTAACCTTTATTGAATGAGTTTCATCCTTACAAAAGAGTAAAAAGTCATTAGTAAAAGGCAAATTAAAAATTCTTCGCTTCAAACACTTATGAAGAATTTTAAAACCAGTTTCCCTCCTAATATTGAAATAAAACAGAATTGAGAAAACTTCAATGCAAATTACATAAAGATAAGGTGAAATAAGATCACCTTGCCTGATGCCTTTATCATTTTTGAACACGAAGTAAGCTCATTATTGATCAAGATGATGTGAATAGCTTTACAAATATATTACTGGATCCAAATAATAAACAAGTGAGGGAAGTCAAGTTATTTCATTGTTTGATTATTGAAACTCTAAATTATAATATCAAAAGCTTTATAGTAATCTATTTGTATAGAAAAAAATTGTTTAAAACTCCTACTTTGGTAGCCTTTAAGCAATTCATGTACCAAAATAATGTTTTGTTTAATGGTTTTATTTTTTAAAAGCCCTTTAAGATTTACAAATCAAAGATTTCATACAAAACTAAATATAGAAGCAATGATTTTGTAAAAATTATTAAAAAAAGAGATGGTTCTAAACCCCTTAACTAAGATAAGGTTGGGAAATTTGGGTACAAGGGAAATATAAGTCATTTTAAACTACTGAAGGAGTTTACTTATCTTGAAGACTTCGTTAACAACTTAATAAACCTAGTGTTTGATGAGTTTCCAAGATACTCAGAAGAAATAAATGCTATACCTATCTAGTCCGTGAGAATTATTATGGTTGAAACTAAATACAATTGCTTTAATATCAGGTATCTCGACTTACTTAATTAACTCTATAGCTTGACTCTCAAAAATGGATTTAACAAAAAAGTTCCTAAGTGATAAGAGTAAAAGCAGAATAAAAAGAAGCAATATCAAAAACATTCTAAAAGTAAATGAGTGTAAGCTTCATTAGCTACTTTTTCTCCTCTATTTTCTAGCCTACCACATCATAAAAATAAGAAATTTTATTAAAGTTATTTTGTTAAGGATATAATTGAAGAAAAAAAAGTTCATATCTCCTTTTAACATCCATATAAACCTTTCCCTTTTTGCTTAAAGACCAAGCTTTTAACACCCAAAGCACTAATATAGTTACAGAGAGCCACTGATAAATAATTATTGTACCATATTTTTCTAGCCATATATTTTTTGGCTTGAAATTTGAGAATTTTATGTTTTTTGGTACTTATTTCATTTTAAGTGTGTTTTTAGGTCTTAATTTCCCTCATGGATCAAAAGGAGGATAATTCAGGGAAAATGGTGGCATAAAATGGAAGAATTGGAGATGATTTAAAGACACATACCCCTGTGAGTAACATACATGGTCATGTAAAAGGACCATGTAAGAGACTATAAATGTTTAAAGATTCGAAGATACTATCTTTTCTAGTAAAGAGATATATGCCTATGTAAGTAACATATATAAATGTGTCTCTTGCCTATGTAAACTCCTGTGAACATGTAAAGTCACAATTTTTAAGTTTTTTTAAGATACATGACCAATCACATAATTTTATGACTGACCATGTATAATCCAAAAGTCTTAGTTTCGCAGTATAATGCAATTATGAAGAGGAGAAGGGAAATAGGTGACTAGGGTAGGAGTTTGGGACTAGAGTTAAAGTAGAAGACACAATTCTAAACTTAGGATGAGGAAAACTTGAAGATTACTTCAATAGAGTCAATAGAGATTAACATTTCATCAAGGATTCAAAGGGATTTTATTAGAGAGAAGGGGGATATACATATTTATAAATTCTTGTCTTTTAAATGCTTCTTCTAAACTTTTGATGTTTGTTTCATTTTATATGTTTAAAAACTATGTTTTATTAATGCCTAGGCAGAATGAACCCTAAGTTAAGATGAATATTATGATTTGATCCTTTATTTAATGCAATTTTATTGATTGATTGATTCAAATTCAATTATCTATTTCCATTTCTGGATTAATATTTCTAAGATATTAGTTTAATATTTGATTTCATATGATTGAGGTTGAGATGTACTTTTATATGCATAGATCCACTATAACTGGTGTATGTAAACTAGAGATAGGTCGACATAAATTCTCTATATTAAGGTTAAACTTAATATATAAATCCATGAATCGATATGATGTGAACTTAATTTAACTTGAAATAGTTTTCAATTAATCAACTAAGAATTAGTTGTTAACAGACTTGAAAAAGATACTAGTAGAAAATAGGAATTTCTATGTTCCAATGATCAATAATTTAATTATATGTTAAAGGGTTAATACTTAAGAGAACTTAGAGGGATTCATCTCCTAGTTATTAGTTATTTGATATTCAATTAATCTTTGTGTCGTATTTATCTTGATTCATGATTATGTTGAATTTTAGTTTAGTTTAGTTTTAAAATAAATCATCTTTATTTGATGATTAGATAATAGGAAAGAGGTCATTACTAGTACTTCTATTCCTCATGGGATCGACCCATACTTGCCAATGCTAGCTATAGCTATACTGTGCACTCATGGTTTAAAATTATATCAATCAAGTTGCTGGCACCATTTTTTGGGATTATAATATTAAGAAAACTTTACTTTTATTAATCTATCCATTATTACTTATTTCTTTGTTTTTAATTTCTTTTCTAATTTGTTTACTTATTTGATTAACTCTTTGGTTTTTATTGCTTCTACAAGTCTTGAGGTTAGTTTATGACTCAAGGGAATCCATTGCTCCTAGTTGAAAAAGATCTAAAGATTGAGAGAACAACTCGCTAGAATCTCTAAAGAACCCTATATAGAGAGTTTAAGTTAGATTGATAGATAAAGGACTTGGAAGTTCAAATTAATACCAAAGAATTAAAAAATATGGCAGACCATCTAAGGACTATGCTTGATTACACTAAACCGAAATTGAATGAAATGGAGTCCAACATCATGAGACTGATTGTTAATTCAAACAATTTCAAGATTAAATCAAGTATTATTCTATTGGTTCAACAATTTATATAGTTTGATAGACATTATGATACCATAAAGTCTAAATCAAATATTAAATCATATGCCTAAGCTGATTGAGAGACATTATATTACATATAGGCGATATTTAGAAAGATGATACAAAATTGCCCGTATTATGGTCCACCATTGTGGATGCAAATACAAACCTTCTACAATAAGCTCAAAAAATGAAGTAGATGATAAACAAAATAGTCGAGGGTGCTCAAAATATTATGATGCTAAAATAGCCCAAGACCTTGTTGAAGACATAGTGATGAACAATTATCAATGGTGCTCTTCTTGAGTAAGACTTAGCAAGTCAGTAGGATTATATGATGTTGATGTAGTTATGAACTGGAAGACTAGGTTGAAGCACTGAGTAGTAAGATCAATGGATTAACTATGAATTTTCAAGAATTCCAAGTTATATTATGTGAGGTGTGTCAACTAAGACATATAAGTCAAGAAATTCAAGCATTATAGCCCGTGCATGTGGATTATATGGAAAGTACCCCTAGATCGTAGAATAACTCATATAGTATTTCATACAATTCGAGATGGATGATTCACCTAAAATTTTCTAGGGGTAATCAAGGGCAGTCAAGGAATAACCCTCTACAAGAATTTCAATAACACCCACCTTAAGAAAAGAAACCAAGCGGAGAGGACATCATGTATAGGTTTCTTTAAAATTTAGAAGCAAGATTTCAATCCACAAAGAATTTATTAAGGAATCAAAAGGCTTTTTATACATAATTTGGAAACTAAGATCTACCAACTTGCCAAGTTAATTTCTAAAAGATCACAAGATTTTTTGCCAAAGTACCATAGAGACAAATCCAAAAGAATACATGATGAAAATTGCCCTTATGAGTAGAAAAGAGATACAAAAAGAAAACAAAACTTAAGATAAGAAAAAGAATAGCATTACAAGTCAAGCGAAAGTTAAAGGTGAAGAGTACATTAAAAAAGTCAAAGAATTTTAGCATTTTCCTTTATCCTGCGAAAGTGAAGAAAGACTGAATGGATGATCAGTTTGGTAAGTTATTTGAACTATTTGAACAACTTTACATTAAATTACCCTTTGTTTAGGTTTTTGTTCAACTGCTAAAGTATTCAAAATTTTTGAAGGAGTTACTAGAAACAAGAGGAAGTTGGAGGAGTTAGTGACTATTACACTAAGTTACTTAGTTATTCTTCAAAGCAAGCTACTAGAGAAGCTTAAAGATCTAGGAAGTTTTACTATCCTTTTTCAAATACATAGCTTAAAATTAAAAAAAAGTCTTTAAATGACCTACGGGCTAATATTAATATGATAACTTCCTTTTTAAGGAAACTAAGCTTAGGTCAATTGAAACTTACTTGGATAAGTTTAAAATTAGCAAACATATCAATAAAGCATCCTAGAGGATATACTTATAAAGGTTGATAAGTTCGTCTTCCTAGTTAATTCTATGATTATTAACATAAAGGAAGAAATAAGGTAACTCTAGTTCTTTGTTGACCTTTTTAGTCACTGGTAGGTCAATTATTGATTTTATTAAGGGAAGACTAGTGCTTAGGGTTAAGAACGAAGAGGTCATACTTAAAATGTCTGATGTCTTGAATAATTTCCTTGACTTGTTGATTCTAATGATTATGGTGGTTTATTTGATCATTTAGTTTTCTATCTTTTATAGAAATCTTCTTATAAAAGTTTATTGGAGAAGTTTTCAGTTTAAGTGAGAAAGAAGGATGAAAAATGTGGTAAAAGGACCAAGTAGATAGCTTATTTACAATTTAAGGAACCAACAATAAGAAATAACAAACTTAATCTCTCTAAGCCACCTTAAACATGATAGGTACGTCGAGCTAAAGACATTAAAAAAGTGCTACTTAAGAGGCATTCCAAGAATTAAGATATTTTTATTTGCTTGTGTTATTTTGTTTATTTTTTGATTTAGTTTAAGATTTCATTATTTTTGGTTTGTTTTATGTTAGGTTGTAAAGCATCTTCATTTGATTTTGAATA
Organism: Erythroxylum urbanii; assembly: GCA_027568935.1. Classification (NCBI taxonomy): domain Eukaryota; kingdom Viridiplantae; phylum Streptophyta; class Magnoliopsida; order Malpighiales; family Erythroxylaceae; genus Erythroxylum; species Erythroxylum urbanii. Next base: position 7,677 of record JAOQML010150543.1, on the reverse strand, counting down.
TTTTTTTAATGTTTTTTTTAATGTTTTATTGACCCTTATGACTTTGAATTAATAATTTTAAGGAACTTTTGGGGATACATAGTCATATAGATGCATATGCACATGTTTGTGTACTCACAAATTTCATTTTAGCATGTTTTACATGGTCACTAGATATGTTTGTTCAATCCTAAAGCTTTTAAAAAAAATTTCCCACATGTTTACAGTTAGTTACATGTGCATAGGACATGCCCATTTATCTCAAGTTACTTAGAACATTTCATAACACATGCCCATGTCAAAAGTTGCACATTCACAGTGACTTACATAGTCAAACACTCCACCATGTATACGACTGTGTAAGTTCACAATAAGTCACATGGATTTGTCTAAGGTCACATATTTACAATGACTTGTAAGACCAATTACACGACCATGTAATCTACCATATAACTCTATAACACATTAAAAACCTAATTTTTTCTTGTTCTTTCCCATTTGTCTCTCCCTCTTTTGCCACCCACCTACTGTACCTCTCCCTTCTTTAACCAAGCCAACATTTTTTGAGTGATTTTACAACACCCAAGTAGGATTTTCTTTTCTTTTACGATAATTAAACTTGGAAATTTTAGATATTTTTGTTAATTTTATGGTTTTTCGTCCCCAAAATGCTAGGGTTACACCATTGTTGCATCTTAGGGTGATTTTCCAAGTTTTGTGCTTAATTTTCGGTTACAAGTTGAATTTCATTCTTTTCCCTATGAATTATTAGAATAATTTGATAAATTGCACAAGAATTGGATGAAATTTGATTTTGATATATGGATTTTCCTCTCAGTGTGATGAATTGTGATGAATTTGTTATATTAGGTCTAATTTGTTTTTTTAGTAATTAGATATTACTTCTTAATTTAATTTCATTTCAACTTAGTATTTTGAATGAACTAATTTTTAATTATGTTTAGTATAGTTTATTTGTTAAATTGTATACTTGAATTTTTTGGAATTGTATTACTAATTCCATATTTAGATTAATTTATTGGTTAATTGATGTAGCGCCTCATAACATTACTCAAAATAACTAGACCTACAATTATAGCAGTGGTAAGTCTAGGTCGATCCGACAGAGAGTGTATAATTAGCTTTTGTTATGAAAAGAATTGGTGTTTAGGTTATAAGGGGGTTTGGTTTGATTTTCAAATAAGAAAATAAAATGAAACTAAGCTAATGAAAAAAATTAAAGAAAACATTCAAAAATGAGAAAAGTGATGAATACGTTAGGGACCCGGTCATCGGTTTAATCTCTGCCTACACATAGTTGAACATAGTTCATTGAATTGTTATTCTCATATATCTCCTAACAATTATTAATCTTAGGTTAACAATAAGCTCTATTAACCTAAATTTTCCTTTAGGTCATGTTTAATTAAAAAGAGCTCGTTAATTAAACCTAGCGTTTGAACAACCTAAAACAAGCTCTTTAGATTTAATTGGACAGTCACATTACGAGTTAGGAAAATAGATTAATCAAGGTAACAACCACACAAGCTCGGGTCATTTAACCTAGATTATGTTTTCCATAATTATTAAAAACCATTACTTTCCACAAATAAATCTCAACATAAGAATTATGGATTATGTTGAAATTCTAGCAATGGGTTCATACATAAAAACAATCAAATATAACATTTAATCATTCTTACACAACACCCAAACAATTGATATAGGATAACATAATCAATCCCTAAGAGAGAAAGAACAACCAACAATGAGAGGAATGCTTAACCGAGTTCTTCGATGTTGGTATCACCTCTGAACTGGTGTCGAGAAGCTTAACCCTCCATGAGTCTCTTAAATATAAGATATGTTGCCCCTCTTCTTTAAAAACCGAGAGCTCATACGTTTAAAATGATTTCCCCCAACAAAAAATGCCTTCTACCATCGTATTATGTCTATTTATATATAAATGTAGGGTTTCGGGTGGACAAGCTTGTGTCATGGGCAGGAAAAGAGTGTCATGCCTATGACATATTTGTCATAGGCGTGAATCTATTGACTATGACAATTTACTCTTTATCTTCATGCATTTTCTTATCTCCTGTTGCTCTAATCTTTCTTCTTCTTATTCCATGAAGACAAGTGAGTGTGAATCTTAAAAAGACGACTCAATGATTATGCTTTCGACTCACTTTAACTCTTTCGCTTTCGAATTATACCTAAAACCAAATATGAACTAAAGTAAGTGTCCTAAGCATTTTATAGCAGTAATCACTAAGTGTTACAAAATAAATGTATAATCAATTAAGCACATATCAATTTTCCCCACACTTAACTTTTGACCGTCCTCGGGCAAAACATCAAAACTAAAGTCACAGACCCAAAAACACTTACTCATTTCCATATTTCTCAAAAACAGATAGTCATAAGCAAAGAGAAATAACTTTCAAAACTATAGTAAGATCTCAACATTCAGTACTTCTACTCATGATCAATCAACAGTCATTACCTTTATAAACTGAGCAATCTAGATGTACACTCGGAAAAAATGTGTTTAAATTAGATATATCCATATTTACACTCAAACACTATTGATGATTATGACATTCCACAACTTTGCATATCATTTTATTTCTCCACCACTAAGAGTCACATACATTATCATGAATTACAGGACTTTTATAAGTTGTAATGTAGGCAAGGGTAAAGTGAGATGTATTTGGATAGGTTAGTGTAAAAGCCATCAAATCTAGTGAACCAAAAGTAACTTTTAATATAATATTAAGCCTAAAAACCAACATTCACTCTCAATTGTGTACGTCAACTATAATGAATGCAAAAATTATGTTTCCTAACTCAAATTCAAGCTCTCACACCACAAACCACATAAAATATATATCACTCACAAAAGTAGATCATAAACAATACTTTGTAACCACAGGGACCCTTAAATGCAACATCTACCTCATATGCATTATGCTCAAGTTACCCATTCCATACAACTTTAGCAGGAGACATTAATCTTAAATAAATTTGCAAAACAATTACATTTCCTTATTGATACTTCTATTTAAACATATTTTCTTTTCTTTTCTTTTCTTTTTTTCTTTTCTCTTGTTCTCTCTCTTGTTTTATAAAAATTGAAAGAAGCTACACCAACAATGGAATTCATAATATGACATGTTGACAAATATAATTAACCCACATATATGCACACCCCCACAGTTAGACTTTTATACATCCATAATCATTAACAATCAAAAAATGGTCCACTAGCTTGAAGGCTTAGGTGGGACATTTGGTTAGGTTTAAAGCATGTAATGTGGTTAGCATAAATAGAAAGGCTAATAAAGCTCAAAGGGGCTCGTCAAAAGGAAAACCATATAAATAGGTATGCTATTTGGTTAATATAGCTTATAAAACAAAGAATCCCTATATCATTTCCATATTAATGCATATGATAAAAATGTGGTATTGAATAGAAAATCAAAGAAAAGTCAGGATGTACATGTCATGAAGGCCACACATAAACAAAAGACAATGATACTGATATGGATGTGTCAATCTACAAAGGCTTGTGTTTACCACTAATCACTACTCTTCTAAAGTTAATGTATATTGAAAAATCACATGAGTAAAAGTATATGCTATGTTGTCATAGATTCTTCTAGTCAATTCACTCTCTAATCATGACTATATAATCCTAAAAGCAATAGAAAAAGAGAAAATGTTTTTGTGTTTGTTTGATTTTCTTTCTCTTTTTGTTTGAAAACTTAGAAACACGTAAGAAACAAACAAACTTTAAAACACACATTTATATGAAAAAGAAATGCAAAAATGTAAAGGAAAAGAAATAAACTTCCCTTAGATTGCCTCCCAAGCAGCGCCTTTATTCATTGTCGCTGGCTCGACTCCTTGTTTTCCTCATCATATGACAAAATTGTGATCTTCAGATGTCACATGCTCTTCCTCCACTTGAGATTGTTCAGGATAGGCCTTAAGTCGATAACATTGTTCAGGATAGGCCCTAAGTCGATAACCTCTCTCTTTTAGCATACTCTCTAACTTCAAATATCAATCTCTACTAAGTCCCTACACTCTAGGAATATCTCTTCACCTTTCTCCTTCTCATTCAATTTCTCCAATCTGCTAGGTGAAGGATTAGTCTTAACAATAATTATGGACTCAGTACTCACCTTTATGCTAAATGATGTATCCTTTTCTCCTTCAAAATCCTCCTCAACTTCTTCTTCATAAGCAATTCCTTGAGTAGTATTCTCAAGATTCTCAAGCTCTTCTTCATTCTGTAAGGTCTCTGAACTAACATCCCTTAGGTACACCTTAGGTTAAGATAGTTGGGTCTCTTCGCTTTGTGATGTTAGGCAGTTGATAGCTTCTACCAACTGACCCACCTGGCTTGCCAAGTTCTAGATCCGAGACGTTGTATCTTGCTAGAATTATATCATATCCTGCTAAACTTGCAAGTATTAGCAACATAAACATTGAATAATTCTTCTAGAGATGTACCTGAGTTTTGCTGGCTCTCTAAATCTTGGACATTAAACCTTGTATCCTATCAAAATTGTCTTTCCTCCAGCTAAAATAACAAAGTGGTAGCAGTGACACATTAACTAATTCTTCTAAAGATGAACTTGAGTCATGATAAGAAGCTTCTGGTCTATACGAAAATTGCTGTGTGTCCTGTAAATGATCAAGGAAGTAATTTTGCTAGTTATCTCATCCATAACTAAAGTTGGTATGATCGTTCCAATATGAGCTATAGGATTGGGAATATATGTTATAAAAGAAATTACTTCCTTCTATGTATTTTGTTCAACACATAAATACTAAACAAAAAGTGAAAAGATCAAGAAATAACTAAAAAGAGACTAATTATAAACAAATATGTACACAAATCTAATTAAAATTAATAATAAAAACTAAAGCACCACACTCTCTAGCAACAGAGCTAAAATTGACATAGTGCATCATAACACTACTTAAAATAACTAGACCTACAACTATAACAGTGGTTAACCTAAGTCAATCTCACAGAGAGTGTTCAGTTAGCTTTTGTTATGAAAAGAATTGGTGTTTACGTTATGGGAGGTTTGGTTTGATTTTCAAATAAGAAAAAAATGAAACTAAGCTAACAAAAATAAATTAAATAAAACATTAAAAAATGAGAAAAGTGATGAATACTTTATGGACCCGATCATCGGTTTCATCTCGGCCTACACATAGTTAATCATAGTTCATTGAATTGTTATTCCCATACCTCTCCTAGCAACTATTAATCATAGATTAACAATGAGCTCTATTAACCCCATTTTCCTTAGGTCATGTTTAATTAAGAAGAACTTATTAATTAAACCTAACTATTAAACACCCTAAAACAAGCTCTCTAGATTTAATTGGATAGTTACGAGTTAGGAAAATAGATTAATTAAGGCAACATTCACACAAGTTCAAGTCATTTAACCTAGGTTATGTTATCCCTAATGATTAAAACCATTAGCTCCAACAAATGAATCTCAACATAACAATTACAGGTTATGTTGAAATTCTAGCAATGGGTTCATACATAAAAACAATCAAATAGAGCATTTAATCATTCTTATACATCACCCAAACAATTGACATAGGATAACATAATCAATCCCTGAGAGAGAATAACAAATACAATGAAAGAAATGCTTAAATGTGTTCTTCAACGTTGGTATCACCTCTGAATTAGTGTCGGGAAGCTCAGCCCTCTATGAGTCTCCCAAATATGAGGTACGCCGCCCCTCTTTTTTAAAAACTAAGAGCTCACATCCTTAAAATGATTTCCCCCAACAAAAAATGCCTTATGCCATCACGTTATGTCTATTTAAATTTAAAATTAAGGTTTTGGGTGGATAGGCTTGTGTCATGGGCATGAGAAAAGTGTCAAGCCCATAACACGTTTGTCATTGGTGTGAATTTATTATCCATGACAATTTACTCTTCATCTTCGTGCATTTTCTTATCTCCTAATGCTTTAATCCTTCTTCTTCTTATTCTATGAAGACAAGTGATGTGAATCTCAAGAAGACGGCTCAAAGATTGTGCTTTCAACTCACTTTAGCTCTTTCGCTTTCGAATTGTACCTAAAACCAAATATAAACTAAAGCAAGTGTCCTAAGCATTTCATAGCATTAATCACTAAGTGTTACGGAATAAATGTATAATCAATTAAGTATACATCAATTTCCCCCACACTTAGCATTTAACCATCCTTGTGTAAAACATACTTAGCTTAAAATAGGGTATTGATTCTTCGAGATCGTGGAGTCTATAAAATGGGAGCTTACACTCAAAATAATGTCCAAGTTCTTTATGGAAAAGGGCCACCATGATTAAAACTGACCAAATACGATCCAATTCAGGATGATCGGAGAGATGATAAGGATGAGCTATACAAAACTCTTTTTGATGATGGGCTTTTATGATCGAGACTTTATGGAGATTCAAGATTACAGGAATCTTGAGATAGATTTCTTATACAAAATGTAAGCTCATTATTTCTAGTGCATCATCAGTGAGGAGAATACCTATAATCTAAGCAAATTCAAGGTTTCCACCCTTTGACATCCTACACTCAAGTACATCTGTAACCTCCTAAGTCATACATTGAGTGGCAAAGTAATTGTTTCTAAGTCATTGGGAACCTAGATATTTTATATGTGTGGAATATGAGTGAGAATATGCCAATATACTTAAGGCACACTTTAGCCTAATTTTTATGGCATTAGAGAGAGGAGAAGAAGATAGGGATGATATGCATAGGGCCTTATGTGATATGATTGGCAAAGAGAATGGGAGTCTTTTGGAGGTTACCACCAATAAGGCTGTTAAGTACGACGGTCTCTTTAACTTAAATTTTATATAGATATGCATATGGTACACAAAAGATGGGGATTAATAAAAGACGTCTATCGACTAATCAGGATCTTAGATGAGTTGCTAAATTTAGGACCAGACCCTAATTTAGCACAGCAACCACCAAGATAGGACTCAACACCATCATAGATGGGAGGAATAGTGCATAAGGAGAACTTAGACTTGTTAACTAATGTAAGATCACCTAGGAAACTGACACCACTTAGACACTGGGACTAAATGTAGATTGCTTAGCTGCAGAAGTACATAGGGCAAATCTTGGGAGGCCAATGTAATATCCAAGTGAACCAACTAAAGTTGTTGAAGTGGATAACAAGATGAGAGGTCGATGATAGGTGGATGAAGGAGGTCATATTGTAGATGGTGGGACACCTCGAGATCTCCATAACACCTCTACCATATAGAGAGGTTGTATCATCTTTGGCTTCATGGCCATATGATGCTCAAAGACCTGAGGATCCTTTGATGACCAACATACTAGACTTACCAACAAATTGATAATTAAAAAGGCAGTCTGGATGTTTTATTAGGGTTTTTTGTTTCTTTTATTATTTCTATATTATTCTTATTCTTATTTTTATTTTTATTTTGTTTTTTAAACTTTATTATTGTGATTTTAGCTTTATTATTATTTTCTTTTACCTTTATATCCGTTTTTTCTATTTTATAAGGATGACTATACATAATATCGTATAGGCTCTTCACTAAATTTGGAATCCATAATTTTTATTATTCAAGGAAGTACTAAAATATACCTTTCTCATATTTTATGTTTAA
>JAOQML010150506.1:0-14417 GCA_027568935.1 Erythroxylum urbanii | reverse complement strand
TTCTTATTATTATTAAATTCCTTATTATTATTAATTTTCTTCTTATCATATGACTTTCCAATATTTTGTAGTGGTTAATTTTTTCTGATCCGACTCATCTTAGCATTCATTGTATAGTCGCAATTGTAATATAAAATAACAATGCAACGACATTGAAAATAAATATAACACAGAGAAGCTTTGTTGCTACCATTCTTTCTAATTCATTGAGATACCCAACTTTAAATCCAGTATCAGCACATTGAAAATAAATATAACATAGAGAAGCTTTGTTGTTACCATTCTTTCTAATTCATTGAGATACCAAACTTTAAATCCAGTATCAACATTATACGTTCCCACATTATGCAAATCAACCATGCAAGAAACTAGGACAACATCCTCACCATAGCTCCACTTTCTTTTTGTTTCTTTTGAACTTTGAGTGGCAATAGTTGAGGAAGAATTCATCGACATACTTATCTATCAAGTTAAATAAAAATATTGATAAATAAAAAAATAAGCATCATAATAAAAATAAAACAGATTCAATTCTAGGTAAACAATGTTTTTTTCTGGAAAGAAAACTCATTGACTAGGGAGGAGAGTGCTAAACCATTGTGCTGAATAGACAGATGAACATAAATCAAGAATACAAAACCAAATAACTCAATTCTCGATCAATAAAAAAGCAAGAATTGTGATGTATATTCTATCTTGTTGCATGAAATACAAGTGAGCACTATTGCTATCTCCTATAACCCAGGTCGAGACTAACACCACATTAGCAATCAACAAATCAAAAGCAGAAAACCTATTGGTCTGTTTATCCATCATGTCTCTCAACTTATTGGTCTGGGTTATAGGAGCACTATTGCTATCTCCTATAACCCAGGTCGAGACTAAAACCACATTAGCAATCAACAAATCAAAAGCATAAAACCTATTGGTCTGTTTATCCATCATGTCTCTCAACTTTCTTACTAAACTTTTCTCATCATTTTATTGGTTTTGTTGCCAACTCATTTCAGTTATGTGAAATCTGATGCTGCTTTGATTAACAAGACCTGTAAGAGTACCCCCAAACTACAATGAAAGCCGAGTATGCTAGACAACTAGAGGAAAAACAGCATCTATACTAACCAATGATACTGATGAAAAGCAAACAAAAATTTCTATTGTTATGTTCATACGTTAGACGTGGTCATTTACAAAATTTCCATTTTCTGCATTGTCCAGAAAATAGTAGTGATCTCTCCAGTAATATTGCAGTTTCTCAAGATCCTAGGTCAAATAATCAATCATCTCCATTATTAGCACCAGAAATAAATAAAGAGCTGCATTGGATGGAATGGGCCCCTTTAGTCCACTTGCAAGCATTTCTCTTCAGTAATTTCAGTTTTGGCATAGCATCATCAGTACAAGATTAGAATGGGTAATCATCTCTTTAGAAACTTACAATTCACAAGTGATGAGAAATAGCAAACTTACAATCTCTCCAGCTTTTCAGATTTTGTAGGAAGTTGGGAATGCTTCCATTGAAGTTGATATCATTTACCCTACTGCAATGGACAAAAACCTGCTAGTCTTACAAACAAGAATATAAATACCTTTACTAAAGAAGAATGTTACAAAACCTACAATTCACTAAGCCTTGCAATGAGGCTGAAAGGTTTCCAGTCAATTGAGTAGAAGATAAAATCCTGGGAATAACATTACAAAAATAGAAAATTATAAAAATAAGTTTTTTCTTTTTTTAATATTATGAAAATATCATGAATTTCAAAATAAAACAACTCTTTAAACCAAAAAGAAAAGAGGAAAAATGGCGTACAGAGTCTGAAGTTGATTAATTTCCCAAGTTCATGACGAACAACTCCAGAGAATTGGTTTTCAGAAAATGACATACAAACCAGCACTCAAAGGTACCTGGTATTGAGTACAAATGTAAATCCAATTTGTTTTCACTAAAAATTCCATCGTATCAACCTTAAATACAAACTTAGAATTTCCAAACTCAGAATTACAGATAAGCAAAGCACCACACATCACCAACCAAAGTGTAAACTTAAAAGAACATACGTCAGAACTTAGTAACCTTGATGGAACCAAACCACCATGAATCTCGATTGTTTTTGTGCTAAATCATATCATTAGTCCCAGTTTCAAGTAAAATCTGTGAAGTATTTATCACTCTGAAACCCATAGAAATGGAACCCAGACGTAAAGACGTAAAGATTTCACCTTTCTATATCATCAAAAAGCAACTCGGATGCCAAAAAGACGTAAGGATTTCACCTTCTTTTTTTTTTTTCCAAGTCTCTGAATTCAACGAGAGGAAGAACTGAATAGACATCACCTGAGAAAGAAAGATTCTAGTGATTGCGAAATCAACCTCAGAGACGAAGGAGCTGTTCGTTAACGCTCAGGGCGAAGTACCCATAGAAAGGTTTTAGAGTTTGCTGAGTAGGGCACTTCCTAAAAACGAGCTACAGATAGGTAGAGAGAAGAGAAGGAACTTGACTCAGATGCAGAGAGAACGATGGATTCATTTTTTGATTGGGACCTTAATTTAAAATATGGAACTGTTTTTTCGTAATTGCAAGAGGGGGAAAAGAGTTTGTCGCAACCTGTTAGAAATATAGGAACAATTTCAGATGTCGGATATATTAAATTTTATTGCAATATTTTTTTAATTTTATTTTCTTCCCTTAACTTAACAACAAATTGTCATTATCATTTCTTTTAATATTATTAAAAGCAATACTTTAAAAACTGTTATGTTATATTAATTTTTAGCAACATATTTTAAAGTTGGTATAAACATATCATTCCCTAGAGTTCTTTTTTGTTGCAGGGAACATGTTGTCCTCAGTCATCATCATCAACACCCAGTTGAAATTTCGATGAGTTGCAAGGTCTGAAGAGATTCGATAGTACGCAACCTTATTCCTACGTAATAAAAAGGCTATTTTCGATAGACTCGCATGTAATACAGTATGACGATACTACAAAATTGTAAATGAACGTGGAGACATAATCAAAAAAGTAGTAAAACATAAGTTAAATGCCATACATACAAAAAATACAGGTAACTAATAAAGGGCAACAAAAAGGATAGGGCAAGGGTAGAGATGTCAATGGGCAGGACCAACGGCCCCGACCTTGGCCATGGTGACCTGAGGGTCAGCCTGTGGCCCGTGCGGGCCAAGAAGGGTCAACCCATGGCCCGATTCACCTACGGGTTGACCAGTCCATGGCCCGCCTATAGGCCCACCAGGCCATTCTAGTTCGTCATTTTTTTAAATAAAAAATATTCAAAACGACATCGTTTTGAAAATAACCAACAGGCCAGCTCAAGCGAGCCGGGCCACTTTTAACATGTCTAGGCAAGGGCAACAAAAAAGGTAGGGTAGGGCAATACAAAATAACATACGTACAGAATATGTCAATGATTGATAATAAATGATAAGATAAAAATACATACTAGAAAAGACGTGGACAAGAGTATCTTTAACTAAGGCTATCACTACCTTAATTACGCTAATTAGGAAGCCAACTAGGCTAAACTAACTATGAGGTAAATACTAAGCAGTAAAATGCAAATGATAGGTTTAATATAGCCAACTAGGCTAAACTAACTATGAGGTAAATACTAAGCAGTAAAATGCAAATGATAGGTTTAATATAACCTATAAGTACAAGAATGTTCTCTTTATGAGAGATTATTTACCTATATCTTAGTACACCAAAATTTTCTATTATAGGTCAAGTATTAGGTAAGATCCTTCCTTTTTTCCTCTTACAATCTCTCATTATTATTTTCTCCTCTTCTTATTGGAGCTTCAGCGAGTCCGAATGTGTTCGAACTACCTAAGCCTTCTCTCTTTCTCAATTTGTCATTAATACCAGTAACCTGTAATTTGTTATCCTTAGTATGAAAAATGAAACAATAAAAATAACAATAAATAAAAAGAAAGAAAAAATTAGAGCAAGAATACTTATTGAAATTGAGGCGGTGATGGTGTGGCTGATGAAATTTGGAGACATTCTATGCCATAAAAACCTAGCACGTCACTCCCTACAAAATGAACATAAAAAAGAAAAATAACAAAGTACCAACAAGCAAACTAAAAATAAAAACAAAAAATAAAATATCCCAATTTTTGGGTTGCCTCCTAAGTAGCACTTGTTTAACATCATTAGTTTAAAGTACTTTGCCTTCTGCCCTCAACCTGAGTCTATAATAAATGGCTTGCTGTCAACATTTTCTCCATATGGTAGTTTAGTAGCCTTTGCATAAACCACCAATTGCAAGATAGTAAGAAGGACATAATTGATAAAATTAAGAAATTCAACTAAGTTTAATAATATCCTTTTTGGTAACAAACTATCAATAACATAAGATGAAACTCTCTAAATCCTCAATCTAATCCAACAATTTGTCTTGTAAGAAGGTGAATTGCTTTTTTTCTTTCACAATCACCCTCGTCCCCTCTTCTGCTTTTGCTTCTTAAAAAGAGACTTATATTCTTCAAGCTCTATGTCCTCTGTCATCTGTTCCTCTTTCTCTTCTTGAATTGTAACTTAACTTGTGACTTCGACCTTTGTTTCCTCGTCATACTGAGGAGTTAATAGGCTCCAATAACATGATTTATCTGACCCAGTTTCTTCAGTTTGATAAACACTCTCTTGGAAGACACGGTGGCTAGCTTCACTGTTGGTAAGATATTCCATTGAAGATTTAAATGAAGAGTAATCGTTCGATGCATCAGTGTAAGAGTTACTCCATTCTAAATTAGTAAAATGCTCATCGAGTGTATTATAAGACCAGTTTCGCATATGGAAGCTCGCGCATATAATCTGGTGCCTGACAAAGAAAATTGTCGTGTTTACCCCCATAAATGTCACAACACAAGATGGATGTCGGTTGTGTTTCCATGCCACTTTTAAGACTACTCACATTCCTTATTAACAATGCATTGGAAGGTTGCTCAACTTAAACCTTCGAGTTATGATGAGTAAAGGAGTGGTTCTTTATGAATTGATCAAATTTGGCTTCAATCCTCATTTTACTTTCCCAATTTGTCTCACTTGTCTAGTGATTGACCTATTTCGTGAGTTAGTCAATTAAGTAATAATCACAAGTGCACGACGTAGTTATAGTTAGTACATGCAAGTACGGGTTGATCTAACGAAAACTATGAATACTAGTACTTACCCTTCTCCTATTATCTAGCGTAAGGATTGATTTTAGATTTTTAATAAAAAGAAAATTAAAACTAAAACAATTTAAGAAATAGGAAACGGTAATGAATGCAAAGACAGTGGAATTCGCTCAAAAAACTATCGTTATCAGAAATGAGTATCTACGTTCGAATTCTCTTAAACCCTTAAAAAATTGATCTTTTATCATGCAATTGTTTTGATGATGTATTGCACCGTGGAGACTCATATGGTATGCTAATAGTTGACTTTGATTCTACTAATAACTAATCCTAAGGTCTCCAAGAAAATTACTTAACTTAAATCTTATAGGATTGCGTTATCGATTTATGAGTCCCTCTATTAAGTTTGACCCTAATCCCTAACGTTTATGTCATCCTATCTCTATGATTGCAATCAACTCCTAATTATTGTAGATCTATTCACACTAGGATTTCTCAATTTCTACGTATGATATCAAATTATGATCTAATATTCTAGGATTATTAGAACATAAATAAAAGACATAATCAGATCACAATATATTAAACAACCCATTGCATTAATAAAAGAATCAAATCATGTCAAAGTATTAACATAAGGTTCATCTGACCTAACTACTAATTGGACATTTAGTTACATATTATCAAACACGAAATCAAACATACATTAAAAGAAAAACAAATAGAAAATAATGGATTTATAATTATAAATCTCCCTGATTGTCTTCTATGGAATGTTATTATAATGTAAAGAATTGATCTTGTATTCCAATGGATTTTTTGATGAAATCTTCATGTTTTCTACTTCTCTAGACCAAAACCGTCTTTTGAGAGTGACTCCACATATGGAAATTTCCTCCCAAAGCCTCCTTTCTTCAATTGCCTCTAAAACGTTGCTTTTGTATGAAAATCTAGGTTTTCGGTTGATGCATGGTCTTATGCACAGTCATGCATCAGACCGTATATAATTGGTCTTATGCACAGTCATGCATCAGACCATATATAATTGGAATTCGTTAGTTATTGCAAATGCACACAACCACAGGAAAGTGCACAATCACGATGCACGACTGTACATTCCTTTAGATTTGTCAATTCTTCGTTTTACGCCATGTTTTAGTCTAAATTACACTCCTTTAAGTCCATAAAGGCAATTGTCACCTTTAAACACTTAAAGTGAATTAAATACCAAATATATGATAAAAGTATAAAATATTAAGCAAAATACATCAAATTTAGGTGTAAAAATATAGTTGAATATCTATCTATCAAACGACCCCACACTTTGCTAATCCTCAAGCAAACCATAATCAAAATTATAGATTTACAATATCAATCCATCTTCAATCTCAATCTATCCATTCATATTATACATCATCTTATCCTATTGAATCAAATTAACATACAGTTATAGTCAAGTTGTCCTAAAATTAACTTCCTAAGCAATATTAATAGTAATCAGATCAATAATCACATTGAAATCAAAAGCATATATCTTTACACCTTCACCAAAAATTCACTCCATACACTTAGATGTATAGGGTGAAAAGCATCGAAACTCTCGATTGATGTATAGTAAAATTCTTACTATATGTATAAACCAGAAACACCAATCCAAAGGTCTTTATGGTCGTAAAGAGGCTTAGGTATGGTATGATTGGGAAATAACAAGGGGAAATTTACTACACAATATGTTTTAAGACTTGTTTATAAATACACATAGGTCCTTTCAATGTAAATCCATTATTACTATATATTTATTCATTTTTCTTCCTTTTTTATGCTTTCTTTCTTTTTTATTCTTTTTTTCACAACAAACATTCAGCATCATAATTCAAGAAATACTGGACCTTTCAGAAATTTCAAGTCTCAATAAGTAAAAAATGTAAATAACCTTCAAGGTTCAAAACAATAAACAGGTATTCAAAGAAAAAAAGGGTAAAGGTTAATATGTGGGTTTAATCAATGAAAAAAAAGCTAAGTCTCAACTTGGTTATTCCTAAAGGTTTTACGGTATGGTAATTTTCAAAGAAATAAGCTAAAACAATTGGTAATTCTAAATGCCTTAATCATGTCAATGCTTCTAATTTAACAAATATGGTCTTAATATGTATAATAAAAGCAAGTTCTAGAATTATCCTACTATGCAATGTGACACATACATGAAAGAATAACAAGAGCTTTAAAAATTTTGAAAAATTGCTCTTTATTCTTAAAGCTCACATAAAAAATTGGGTATATATGTGTGTAAATAATATGTAATTTTCATTCAAGATAAAAATTTCAATGATTACTAAAAGTATGACTTAAAAGGCTAATTTCATTCTAACCATCATTCCTTCTCACACTAATTTAAGTCAATATTCAACAATAAAGTAGAGTATTAATGGACAAATTCAATTAATTCAAGACATTAGTTAAAAAATTTATAATTAGGATTATAACAAGCTTGAAGAAAATAGTTAAAAAATTCAATAAACTATCCCCAAACTTAAAGTTGTACATTGTCCTCAGTGTACATAATATAAGCATTTATAAAAAAGTGAGAGGGTTTAGTGGTATTTTCCTAACTATGATGATTTCTCTGATTCTGATCCATCCAATATGAAACTAACATCCTTGTAAAATATAAAAGAAAAGGATAAAAAGAAACAAAAGAAATAACATAATAAAAAAATAAAATCATATACTAATGTGAAAGCAAAAACAAAATAATATAGAAATTGAATACAATTAAAACTAACTCATAGGTTGCCTCCTATGCAGTGCTTCTTTAACATCTTTAACTTGATGTGACCTACATGTTTAACATTATCCTTGATCAATAATCAGCAGCTTGCTTCCACTCTTTTCTCTACAAAGCGATTTCATAGCCTGTAAACAAGTCACATGTTGCAAGATAATCATAAGGACATAATTTATCAAATTAATAAATCTAATTTCAAGTAATAATGCCCTTTTTTAATGACAAAATGTTAATAAAATGAGAGATAATGAAACTCCCTGACTCTTTAGTTGGCTCGAACAGGTTATCTTCGAGAAAGTGGGAACCCTCCGTATTTAAGGTCAGTACCAACATCTCGTCAGTAGTTTCCTTACTTATTTCTGCACCGGTTCTTTCTCAATCACCTCTGTCCACTCTTCTTCTTCTTCTTCTTCTTCTTGGAAAAAGGCTTCTAGCTCATCTTCTTCAGTTATCTTCTACTGCTCCTTTACTTTATCTTCTTGGATAGAGGCTTATTCATCACCATTTTCTTCAAGAAGCTTTTCTTGTAACATCTCTCTAATCATGAAGCCAACTCTTTCCTTTTCTTCTCTCTCAAATTTGTTTCACTCAGCTTTCATATCAATGAGGAGTTCCATTAATTTATCTATAATACTTGCTTCCTCTTCCTCTTGTTCTTTTGAGAGCTTATTTTCACTACTAAGGGTGATTGTCATTCCAAATTCGTTAGGATCTGTTTCATTAGGACTAGGGCAAACTCCCTAGTTGTTCGTTGGAAAATATCTCTGCTAACTAATCGATTTGATTCACCATGTTCTATATACGAGCCTCTCTTTTCTGATGCCTCATGTTTGAATCTTAAATAAACTAGGTCATCATATTTTTCAAAACAGTAATTACCTTCTTGCCTTCTTGAAAAGTGTCTTCTTTCATGAAATTGACTGTTGTTTCTTCTTTACTCTGACACGGTTAAAAGCTCAAATTATACTCATCATATGTAGGTGAAGAAAATCTCTCTTCAAATTCATATTGACTAGCTACTCTCCCGGTAAGGAATTCCATTAGTTTATTTGCAATACTTTCTTTTTCTTCTGGAAGATCTTTTTAAATTATCTCTCCATTCACGAAGCTAATCCTTGTCTTTTCTTCACTCTCAAATTTGTGTTGGTCAGCTTTCATTTTAGCAAGAATTTCCATTTTTATCTTCCAAAGTTGGCTCATTAACTGCTGGTGCTTAGTACCATAAATATCTAGCTAGAGCGTAATCATTCTATCCATAAATATAAGAATTAATCAACTCTGAATTGTAGTTATGTTTGTATAGGACACTTTGAGGTCTATTGTACATGCTCGGTTGCTCCCATGTATGAGTAGCTGCTCGACATTCATGATTGTACTAATAACTCCCACCAATGTCACTATACGACTTGAATATCAGTTGATCTTCTAAAAACATATGAGAAGACCTCACTCTCCCATATGATGGTGTCATAGTTTGCGAAGGCATATTCTGGCTCCCATAAAAATTTCATTTGCTCTATCCTTCCACTGTGAGTTGTGGTTGTGACAATAAATTGTAATTCCTACAATAAACTATAAACTCAAGATCAACTAGAGAAATTCAAGAGAAAATTAAATGAATGAGCCACAAATACAATAAGATATAATAAAGAAGAAAATAAATACAAAAAGAAAAATTAAAATAAAAGATAATAAAAACATAGATAAAACAAAATAAAATAAAAATGACTAAAGTAATTGCATTCAAGCTTTCCTAATCTCAAATTCCTTAGTAATGGTGTCAAAAACTTGATTGACCTATTTTATGAGTTAATCAACTATATAATAACCACAAGTGCACTACGTAGATGTAGCTATTATTAGTAAGTACGGGTCGATCCTTCGAACACTATGAATACTATTACTTACCCTTCCCCTATTATCTAGCCCAAGGATTGATTTTAGATTTTGAATAAAAAGAAAATAAAAACTAAAATAACTAAAGAAATAGAAAGATAATGAAGGCAAAGACAGTGGAATTCACTCAAAAAACTATCATTATCAGAAATTAGTACCTAGCTTCAAATTCCCTTAAACCCTTAAAAGATTGATCTTTTATCATGCAATTGTTTTATTGATGTATTGGGCCGAGGAGACTCCTATGGTATAATAATAGCTAAATTTGAGTCTATTAACAACTAATCCTAAGGTCTCTAACCGAATTGCTCAGGTTAAATCTTATAGGATTGCATTATCGATTTATAAGTCACTCTATTAGGTTTGATCCTAATCTGGAAGATTTATGTCACCATATCTCTAGGGTTGCAATTAACTCCTTCTAATTATGGTATATCTATTCACACTATGATTTCTCAATCTCTACGTATGAAATCAGATTATGATATAATATTCTTGGGTTATTATATCATAAATAAAATGTGTAATCAGATCACAATATATCAAACAACCAATCGTATTAATAAAAGAATCAAATCATGTCAAAGTATTAACATAAGGTTCATTTAACCTAAATACTAACTACACGTTTAGTTACATATCATCAAACACAAATTCAAACATACATTAAAAGAAAAACAAATAAAAAACAACAAGTTCATAATTCTAAATCTTCCTGATTGTCTTTTATAGAATGTTTTGTGATGTAGAGGCTTGATCTTTTATTCTAATAGATCCATCGATGAAATCTTCATGTTTTCTACTTCTTTGGACCAAAATCGCCTCTTGAGAATGACTCCACATCTGGAAATTGTCTCCCAGAGTCTCCTTTCTTCAATTGCCTTTGAAATGTTGCTTTTATATAAACTCTAGGTTTTCGGTTATTGCAAAAGTGCACGGCCACGAAAGTGCATGATCACGATGCACGACCATGCATTCCTTTAGATTTGTTGATTCTTTGTTTTACGCCGTGTTTTCATCTGAATTCCTCTACTTTGATTCCATGAAAGCAATTATCACCTATAAACACACGTGGAGCAAATTAAGTACCAAATATATGATAAAAGTATAAAATTTCAAGCAAAATACATCAAATATAGGTGTAAAAATATATTCAAATATCCATCTATCATCTGGTAACTTGTCAAACCTAGAGCTACATATGTCCTTTATCTTATCTAACTTTGGCTTCAAAAAATTTGACTCCAAATATCCAAACTGATCCTACTAGAAACTTGGTGGACCTTGGGCACTTTTATTGTCGCCCACATTATTAATCCATAAATAATTTAGGTGGCACTGCCACCTAAGATTATATATGTTATAATAATTCCCATCCATGTCGTAATGCCTTCACTGAGTTGGAAGAAAAGGTTAGCGTTGCTCAGTTTAAAGTTGTTATAAATTTTTAATTAATTTTTTTATTCAGGTACCTACACTTACATAAGAAAATTATTAAATCCTTAAATCAAAGGAATTCAAATCGTATAAGATGCTAAATCATTCCCTGAAAATGACTCTAAAAACTTATTGAGCAAGATTTATATAATAATAAAACACTCTTAATATGACAAGTATATCATATCTTGCAGTATTAAGGGTATCATTCATATGAGCACTATTAGACACCTAAACAAATTGAAGAAACATTTTTCTAAGGTATTATGAATTGATTTGAATTAAAATAAATCACTGAAATTAAAACGAAAAGTAAGACAAAACAATTAAGCAATAAAATTATTGAGCTGCCAATGAAATTGAGATTTATCAAAGTTAAAGACTTAGGAATTATTCTATCCTTATTTTGTTTCCCTTAATTTATTTGATTTAATTTATAACTAATTCAAGATATCATAAAGTTTTGATTGCTATCTCTCAAGATCTAATCAAATAATGCTAATTGAATTCGATATTTATAGAGCTGTAATCTCTCGATTCACATAACTACTCCTAACTTATTCAATTAGATATGAAGCTATCCTATGGATAATTAATTTCATGATTAAGATCTCTCTTTAATTGTTTGTTAATCTAATAATTGTAGGTCTATTAAGTTACCAACTCTCCTTGTAAACCTTAACACTAATGACTTGATCCACTCACTCGATTTGTTATGTATGAAAATTATCATAAACAATCATCAATGTATTGAATTCAACAAGAAATAAGGTTCACAAAATAATTCCAGCATAATACCTAATAGGGATCTAGAAAACCATAATTATGTTAATCATCTTAGAAATCCAAATATACAATCAAGACAATAAAAGAAATGAAGGAAAAAGAAAGAAAAACTAGTTGAAGTCTTGATCTGGAAATTCAGAATTGCTCTGAAGCTCTTATTGATGTCTTCTCTTGATCATTGATAGGTTTAAATTATACTATGTTCTGATAAATATTTAAGTGTGCTTTTGAGTATCTCTTAGATAATTATCATGTATATAGGCTTAGAATTACGTTATTATTAGTGTTTGTTTATATTCCAAGTGTTTGAGTGGTTTTGGATCTTAATTTTATGTTTCAAGAGGTGTGATATGTATTTAAGTAGATGGAAACAAGAAATTGAAGAAAAGAGAAGAATTTGACATATGGACGTAGTTCAAGATCATGACTTGCTTGTCACAATCATGATAGAGAGCGCAGGCAACAATTCCAACGAATTTCAACTTTTCCAGCACGTGACTCTTTTTGTAATTTTAACATTTTTGGGCTATTTTTGGAATCAAATGAAGTGGGCAAACCCTAGAAAGAACCCTAAAAGCCTTAACGATTAACAAATAAACCATCATTCGAAGAAAGATCTTGTGTGAGAACTTGGTTATTTGATAGATCACGTCAAAACTAAATGAAATTGTTAGGGAAAGAGTTGTGAATTAAGAGATTGCAATTCTAGAATTTTCACATTCAATTAGGGTTAATTGGTTAGGTCTTGAGAAAGAGTATTCAATCCCTTATAAGATCTAAAATCAACATATAATTGAGTCAATAGGGGTTAAAGGAACAAAATCACGATAAAATAAATCATAAACTTCATCCTTGATTTTCCTCACATATTTTTGGTAGCACATTTGTTATTTGATTATTTGCTTAATTTAATTGTTTTAATTTTCTGTTATTATTTTATTAAAATCATCTTTTATCTCCATAGACAATTAATTTCATTTAGTTTTAACTTTTTCCTCATGAGATTGACACCTTTGATACTACAAGTTATGATCCGTATAATTGCAAATATTGGGGGTTTTATTAGAGGTAAAACTTGCTCAACAAGTTTTTGACGCCATTGCTGGGAAATTAGTTTAGGACTTTTTGAATTCTTTTGCTTTAAGGAATTATTTCCCTTTCTTGTAATTGTGGTACCCAATCACAAATTGAAAAAAAAGAGAGAAGGAAGTTTAGGCACAAAGTAGAAGACACATCAATTTGGACATCACAAGGCAACAATGAAGAATCCGAAAAGTTAAATGTCAAGAAGAGATAGAAAGAACGATGATGGAGGAAACACATCATGGAGAGCAAAGAACCCCTATGGACTTTATGAGCCCAGGTTTCAATGCCTATCATCAAGGAATTTCATGACCATCAATGGAAGCAACACATAATTTCTTTGAAGAGATGGAAAATAATAGTTGTCTTTGGACATTGGAACGAAGTAGACAACATTCAACCTTCTTGGATCTATAAAGAATGATTGCAGTAGATTTAGTGGCAACATCGCAGGATAAAATCGACAACCTCACTAAGGAATTGAACAGCTTGACAGTAGCCTCGTTTTCTCCATTTCAAGCAAGTAAACAAGGATGTAAACTAAGTGGACGAGAGAGTCATATCACAACTGATTGCTTCATAATGGAAAACAACAATGTGGCACAATTGAACTTCAATGAAGCATAATTTGGTCAAGGAATTAATCATCGTTATTTGAACACGTACAATCTGGAGTGGCAGAACTACTCAAATTTTTGTTAGTCTAACAATGCAAGGACTCATATGAGATATCAAGACCAATTCAGATTTCAGCAAGATGAGTCCAATTAATAGGATTCTAAATTGGATAAGATCATGGAAAAGCTTATGAATATGGAAAAGGCCCAGAAGAGACTAGAAGGGAAGTTTGAGAAACTAACAGAAGATCATGGGCATGTTTGGTTGTTAGCTGATCGGCTAAAAAATAACTGATTGAACAAATTTAACTTATTGACTTTATTGACCAGCTGTTCTAGTGTTTAGTAATCAGCTGATTTTTAAAAAGATAAAGAGGAGTAGCTTTTTACTTTAGATGATTAAATAAATGACAAAAGATACCCTTAAATCCCAATGCCAGTTACTATAAGAGAGCTTGTGTTGTGCTTTCTCATGGGGTTTGCCTCCTACCTTCTCTCAATATAGCCTCCACCTATTGGTCCGTGAGTTTTTTTACCACTAATTTGACAACTTTCTGTAGTCAATCTTCATTAGTTGTCCAAGTTTTGTGGTGGGTATATGCCTATTTTGTTATAAATCACACTAATTTAGTACAAGTAGTAGAGTACAAATAATAAATCAAACTG
>JAOQML010150500.1:0-14418 GCA_027568935.1 Erythroxylum urbanii | reverse complement strand
ATTGCAGGTAGCGCTCCCTTATCATAGGATATGTACCGGAATGACCTACGGGTGTCCCGGTGTGTACCCTACGGTAAGGGGGTGTTACATTATAGTTTGGACCTAAAAATTTTTCTAGTGCAATAGATGGTCACTTTTCGATGACAACCACCTATCCTTTAATTCATTAACTGATATAATAATTTATTTAATAATTCGAAGAATGTACTAAGTTATTTAAAATTTCACAAAAGATTGCCCTAATACTAGACATAGGTCTATATCTAGGACCACATTCAATCCTTAATCTACGTTCATAGGCTAATCCACATTTAGGTTATTTCAACAATATTTAAATGTAAACTATGATTAAGTCTATACTTTAGCTTACATCTTACCAATATTAAGATCAACATATATAGATCACAAACATAAAACTCTTTATTAGAAAACTAAAGTAAATCTATACATATAAGAACTAGGGTTCTTTATAACTAGA
Organism: Erythroxylum urbanii; assembly: GCA_027568935.1. Classification (NCBI taxonomy): domain Eukaryota; kingdom Viridiplantae; phylum Streptophyta; class Magnoliopsida; order Malpighiales; family Erythroxylaceae; genus Erythroxylum; species Erythroxylum urbanii. The sequence goes on along the minus strand of JAOQML010150500.1, from coordinate 13,940 downwards.
AGTAAGGGAAACATAACTAAAAGTTATCCTTAAAATAATAACAACAAATATAATAATAGGAAAACTCATTAAGGATTCTTTTATAATGAAGGTATCAGTTCATTAACTTGACATGGTTGCTTGGAATGGTTATGGATCTCTTTACTTGTTGTTTACAACTACAAGAAGTGTTTTAAGACTTTCTCTCTTAGGATGCTAAAACCTAACCTAAAACTAATTACCATTCCTTTTATCTATAGTTTTTTTCTTTTAAATAAATAATCCCATCAAGAGCATGTTTTAGGATATGGTCGTGTCCCCAACCATATTTTTCACTATTATGCAAAAACATCAAAGTAAAAACTTTAAAAAACTTCCTAATATTGTAAAAGCATCTTAAATAATCTCAACTATAATTTGGATAAGAAGACTATGCCTAATTTAAGAAGCATTGAATAAATTGTCTAAAACTTTTTCTTCAAGATAGGAATATGAGCACAAACACCCCATTGTTCTAGGTTGTACATCTTTTAGACCTTATTCGCCACTTGATATAGTCTACCTTTTCCTTATGTTTCCATGTTTTTAAAAGTAAAGTATTTTAAGTGCAACACACCCTGGCACATCTGTAACGTACCACTTCCATAAAGCATATGCCCAAACATACCAAAGGATATTTGACAATAAAACCTACGAGAATGGCACGTTAGAGAAATCACATTAACTTATTTAAGGCATCATATATATCACAAGCATTCAAAAAGATCAAATTTTCCCTTTTCATTCAACAAAAATAAACTTACATAGTGTCATTACAACTCATAATCTATGCATATGCATTACATAACATTTGAGACTTTAATACTCTATACAAAATGTTTAACATAAAATGGGGTGCTAAATTAAAACATTTTAACGAGACTCCTCAGATTTAGCTGATCAGACCATTGAGCCATTCTTGTCCCTAAAATGCAAGTACTAGACTTCTACTATAACACCTTAGTAGTTAGAACTCCTCTGAACCTGAAAACCAACGTTGCGATTTTGATGAGTTTGTAAACTCAGTGAGTGAACCATCATTGATGTGTTCACTCAAGTCAGAACACCAAGATAAATTATAACCTAATTAACAAGTATATCACATTATCTAGTATTGAATAACACATCACATCTTTTCATATTTCAATAAGTAAAACATGCACAAAAACATTGCATATCATTATTTCAAAGCAATTCAATAATTCATCTCAATCATTCATATGATACAGGTAAAGTTGTATATGCAAATGCACTTATGATTCCATTCTTATTTTTCTTTTTTATGACCTAGTACCTTTTAACTAAATTTACTATCCCGTATTCGTTGTGGATACTAATTTCATTTCTTATCCAAATCTGTTGTGGATTCTGATTCTATATTGTCTAAGCCTAAGGCTCCTTTCATCATTTTAAGCTTAAAGCTCTTTTCTCACATTGGTCACTCTGATCACAACTCCTTTAACTGATCATGAATGTCAAATGCAATGGTATGAATCATCTCACACATCATTTGCTTTCATCTGTATAAATAATTATTCATAATTCACATTCAATTTGAATCAAATAAGCACTTTAAAGATAATCACATAATCAGCAATTGACTTTCAATTTAAAAACACTTCCATATACAGTCTTAAAACGTTAAACTCCTCAGACCAATATTGTCTGAAATTATAACAATCATATAAATAACAATTTAATAACTAAAATTTTAAAAAATAAGAAAATCATAGCAAGAAACATCTAGGTTAACTCATCGTATGCTCTAGAAAAGCTATTGTCTTAATGATCCGACAATGTCTGGATATTGAAGATTGCCTTATACATCTATCATCATGCAATACACACATAATTCATAAATCACTCAGTTATTTAATCAAATGAATATACAATCATACACTTGTATATGTGTCATGTTTCAATGCATACTCAATTGACTTTCTGGGTATGTATTCTTCTTATACATAGATCTTGACTATTTAATTTGTGCTTATACATCCTATGACCATTCAAGTATTATATTTTGTGTACTTCCATTTTTGCAATCAGGTTTGTACCTTTAAGTTAGTTTGATTTACTCCAAATTCATCAACCATACTTTACACTTATCCTTGAACATTTTCATGATAAAAAAACCTCTTATAACACACACACAATTGTTACTTTAAATCTGGAATTTCAGCAAGCTAAATCTATACATTCTCCAAACTTTTCCCAGCAATATATATTCATACATTTACACAATTCTCATTTATAATTACTCCATGTTCTTTAATGCTCATTCATCCATAGCTTATAGACATAATTCATGTCCTTAAGATCATGTTTACATTAAAAGAACTCATTTTTTCCTTTAATAAATCATAATTTCCATATTTGTACTCAATCACACCAAAATAGTCCATTCTTTAAGTTATGACATCAATTAACTACATAAACTTATCGAGCTCTTAACCAATTGGTCAAGCAACAATCTAGGCTCATTCCTAGCCTTAATCAAGTCTAAATATACCAATTTAGAGTGAAATTTCTTAGTTGGTTCGACATGTACACAAGGCTGAAATTAAAATTCTATAATTTGTCATAAACATCACTAATGCCTGTAACTTTACTACATTCAATACTTCACGAATTTTACAAGCTTAGAGACATCACTAACACCTGAAAATTTCCAGATTACATTTACTTTAAGGTTACTTCATTTCAAGTTAATTTAACTTCCATATTGGTTACACTAAGGCTTACAAAATTCTGCTCACTTATTTCATTAACAGTCACTTTTTATAAACACACCTACAGCTCTAATTTTCCATAAACACACCTTAATAACACTAATATTTAGCATGAATTTTTCATCAATTATACTTCAAATCCCAAATTAAATCGTCCATACAATAGCCCATAAACTACTATTTTTATATATGCAAAAATAGAACAAAAAAGTACCCATTCATTCTCCATTTTCCATCACATCTTCAACACCAATTCCACATTCAATCTATCCCTATTTAGTCATAATAAAAATTTTGCTAATATATACCACAATAGGTCAGCATTTCACTTACTTGATTAGCTTGAATGCTACCTCCAAATGCCAAGCTTGCTTAGCCTCACATGCATGTAAGAACATTTCAAGAATAGTGAGGGAGTAGGGTGGTTTCAGCAATGACAAGAAGAAGAGAGCAAAATGTATCAATATTCTTTCTTTAAAGTTATCTTTATGATGGATTTTGCATGGGTTTTGGGGTGGTAATGTACAAAATTAGAGCATAAATCCAAAGGTGTGGTTGAGGTGTGGATTTCAGTAGTGAGAGGTGGAGAAGGAGATAGTGCAATAGAAACATTACAAAGGAGCTGAATGTGTTGGTCAAATGGTGTAGGATGAGTGTTCTTTCATTAAAGACACTTGCCATATAAATAGGCAAGATACATGTCCTCCTTCTTTGGCTGTCAAATTTCACTAAATTCTTAAGTCATTTGTCATTTAATTCTCCAAGCCATTTGTCACTCATTTTATAGGCTTAGCATCCTAAATTTCCACATGTCAATTTGTCTTGCTGCTTGAAATTTTTCCTACACTAAATGTACATATTAATCTATAAATCTTCCAATTATGACAATTAATTCCAAATTACTAATTGTAATCCATCAAACCAATATAAGACATTAACAATGCATATTCATATCATAGTTATTTTAAACTTTTCATACCCCGTAAATTGAGTGCACATATCATTTTTCTAATGTTTTACGAAATCATAATCATGTGTGTATGCTATTATTATGCAAATAAACGAAATCGTGAAATAATGTTCTAAATGAACCAAATACATTCTATGATCATGGAATTCATGAGGCTTAGTAACCTAATATTTTAATCCATCAGTATGGAAATCAATTATTACAACATCATTTGCTAGACTATGATTAATTTTCTAACCATCTATTTTTATCTAATATGGAACATACCCTAGAATATAGGAACGTGACAAGCCATCTTTAGCTAAAATTGCATTTTATTTATGATTTCTTTATTAATTCATCAAAGTTTTATCTAACTGCATTCATCAAACATCTCCATAGCTTTCCAAAACATATATAAAACCAAATAAGTCAAGGTAATTTGAATGGAAACTATAAAAAATATGAAGTTAAATATATGTACATTTTATTCACATCAAATACCCTACACTTATAATTTGCTTTTCATCAAGCTAATCAATCTTAATCTCTGTCACTCTAAGTGAGCTTCAATTCTAGGAAATTTTATTAAAATAATTAAAGTATCCAAAAGTGGTCACTATTTTCCTATTCTTACTATTCTTCAATTACCTAGGTATATAGATACTTACACTAACTCTTATTTCAATCTTGACTGAACCTAAAAGTCCTTCAAATATCAACTTAATTAAACAATTTAATCTTATATATAAATGAACATAAAATGAGTAAAAAGTGTAAAATCATAAGGACTTAATAAGCCATATTGATCAGAAACCAATAAAATTACTTTATAACTTTTAATGAATCACAATGAGCTTATTTAAAATGTCATTATAACCTTTTGAAATGAGGTAATAACCTTATTATGAATACCTTTGGTTACTTAGTCAGCTCAAATTTTTATATTGCAATAAGTACTGCTTGTAATTTTGACCAATAGATAAGAATTAATGGAATATAATTTATCAATGCCAATTACTGTCTTTAATTTTTTTACTTTTTATCATATGAATTCATAAGCAATATGGAATACTTAACCTTATATAAACCCAAAATTTAACTCAAATCATGTTAAAATCATATATATGGTGTCATCATTTAACTCGAGCATCAATTCTTAAGAAAATTAAGTCAAGTTTATTCTAAACTACTTATTAAAGATCTTATCCATTAATCTAATATAGTTGAATCACAAAACGTTAAAAATTAAAATGAATGGCCTTAATCTTATTTTTTCTTCCCATAATTATTTCTTTATAAGCTTAATGCAAGTGAAAGTTAAAATTTGATGAAGTTTTAAATTAAAAGCTTTCTTTACTACAAGTATACAAATTGTTTCTTCTAACATACAAAGTATCGTCATGTGAGGATTAAAGTAGTCACCTAACAGTTCTTGTAATCTTTTTTTGAGGTAAATAATAAGATAAATCAATTAAATTGAAAATCAAAACAACGAATTGATTATTAAACAATGAAAGAAGCAACAGTTAATTGCTTTATTGATTAATGATGAAAACTAGGAATTACTTCTGTTAGAGTAGTGCCCTAGCTAAAGGCAATTGCCTTTAGTGCGTTTTGCACAAAGTTGTGTACATACTTTATTTTTAATAATAAAGAAAAGCATATTTCATTAATTTGATGATCATTCTTTATGAATTGATATTGATCTATAAACAAATTAATGAAGTCCATAATATATGACATAACATGAGGCAAATTATGATGTGATCATACTATTAAGATTCCTATCATGTGCAATTATGTCAGTATCTAAATTATCCCTATTCATAGTAGGGATAATGAGACTGGACATCATTAATTTGGATAGACTAGTATATGTCAAAATCTTTAATTTGATCAAGCAGTAGATCTCAGAAACTATAAACATAAGATGTTTAGAGTTGAGATGGGGATGCTTACTAAAGGTAGTAAGTACATTAGATGACCTACCATGAGATTATCACATGGATGTCCAATTCTAATGTCAGTGATAATCTCATCATAGCAATGGTCCAAGTATCCTTAAACTTGAGGTACTCAAGGATATCTTGGATAATGACTCTATGCTTTGACTCCATTCCTTGTTGCCTTGCGGAGGTCATTCATAGGGTAGTGATTGGGTATAACTTGAGGTATTCGAAGGTAATTAAGTAGCCAATAGAGGATTCACCACTTTTTTTACAATAGAAGATGATACTCACGGCCTTTTGTCGGGGACATTACTTGCAAATCTCTGGCTGAAGTACATGTGTCATGAAGAATGTCTTTATTGACATATAGAGTAATGAGTCTCAAGACGGGAACTGATATCACTTGGGCTAGATTTGATGTAGTCAGTTTAGTGAGAGTTGACACTTTGCCCATACTCATAACCAAGTGGGGTATAGCATGATGAAAGGATGAATTGAACAACAATTGTCTATGGGAGGGTTCATGATATGGTTAGTGACGAGCACAAGTTTGTTCACGAAACCACTTACTTTCCGGTCAATTGGGGGTCATGATGTGTTGCTAGATGCCACTTATGACTTGCTTGGATTAAGTGTTAATCCAAGTAGCCAACATAACTAGTAACTTAATGGGTCACACGTATAAGGGTGACTTGAAGGATTCGTAAAATGATTTTGGTTATATGGAGAGCAATAAAACTAAATGGATCTTGCTGAGATCAGATATATCCCGATGAGATCGTGACATTGATATTGCTGAAATAGGTTTTCAGTGTTTTTTTACACATGAGACCTGGTAGGACCCACTCCAATGTGTCTAGACCACCTCAGCACACACATATATAGATAAAAGATAAGTGTAACGTGGAAGATAAGAGAGGTTAAGCATTTATGGTCTTTAAAGGACTAAAAGACAAAACAAAATCAAAAGCTTGTAAAAGGATGACAATCGTGAAAAGATTGTTTGGGAAGCTATCTACATGGTTTTCACTTAACTCTTTCATCTTTCTCATATTCTTCCTCTCCATTTTTGCTTTAAAGTTCTTGCTCTCCATAGAACAAAGAAGAGAGCTAGCACTTTTGTCTTTGTTCTATCCATTTCCGGATCAAAGAGTTTGATTCGGTTAGTTTCTCCGATCTCTGTGTGGATACCGTTGGAGACGATCTATTTTTGTCTTTGTGGTTTGTGACAAATGGAGGAATAGAAGAACAAAGAATAAAGGAGAGTACTCATAAGGTACATGGTTATTATAGGAATGATTGATTTATGTAAATGCCATGAATTCCTATATATATATATGTGTGTGTTGTGAACATGTATGTGAATTGGGAATTTTCAGCTAGGTTTAATGGTATTTCTTTGTATAGGCATATAGATCCAGGAATTTGGGAAAGTACTGAAACAAAATTTTTTGTTTTTCCGCACCACATATATGTGATACACACACCAGGATTTTCCTACAGTGGTATCAGTGCCACTTATGCCATATATAAAGAAGAAACCATAAAATGTGTGATGTTGTTGATAGGTTGTTATAGTTGTGCATTTTGATTGTTTTAAATTCGAAATCAGTATAGGGATATTTTTTAAAAACTTTTCTTGCCCAGGTTTGCTCATGATATTTTTCTGAATATGTTTGTGGAAGGAAAAAATTTATCAATGTGTTTTGATATGTTTTTGCTAATCAATTCCCTACTGTTCTGGTTGATGTGTTTATGCACATTACATGAATAGGCATGCTTGCAAATTCGAGAATAAATTATATAAAACTATTTTTGGGATTTTCTTTCACCAACCTCTTTATAAGATGTTTATAAATGTCTAGGAAGATGGATAAATGTTTTCTAGGTGATTGAATATTTATTTCGTAATTTCTTGTGTGATGTTGGGAATGTCTGTGTTAAGGAACACAGATTTTGGATAGGCTTGGTTGCAGAGGTTGGTTGAGTTTGTCTTGGGAATTAATTCTAAACATATTCATGGAACATGTTGGGAATATGTTATAGCCTCTGTAATTTTCTCAGAAGTTATTGAAATTGTTTCAAGCAAAAGATAGAGCTAGACAGTTTTGAGAAAACTGATGGACCTAGTTTGTTTCAAGTGGTGATTGCCTGTTTTTTGGTTTCAATGCCTTGGATCATTTTTTATGTGATAAAAAATATGTTAATTTGATGTTGTATGCATGTCAAACTGATTTTATTGAAATTGGGATTCCAAAAAAATTTTGGATGTCAAATATGTCATATTAGCATCTCGTTGGTATATTCAGTTGTGTTGATTGTTTTGGCCATCACGAGTTATGTGACAACTGCCAAAGTAGTCTTGATAAAGTGGAGATTCCTAGAGATACTTAGGGTGATAGTTTGATGTTCTCAAATTATTTGGAAATCTAAGAGATTAATATTATATTAATCAATTTTGAGTATTTCATGTCTAGTATGACTAGATAGGACAAACATGATACAATTAAAGTGATTAATTGTTACGTCAGAGTAGAGGGTATTACATTTGATATATTAGCATTTTAAATTAGAATTGAAAACATACAAATTAAGAAATTATCCAATTCCAACATTAGAAAGCAATTTAGTTTAAAAGTTGAATCGAACATCAAATCTTTAGATGCATAACACGTCATAACCTATACAAGAAAACCTTATGAGATGGTTGCATTAAAGAATGCGTGCCAGGGATGATTAGGTAGGATGATGGATGGTTATGGATATAGATTTAATGTGATTGATGAAACATCCTAAATCATATCATATATTCATTGTGACTATATTCCTACGACTTATATGAGACCAAAATATAAAAACTAATGCCTTTCATTAATAAAGGGAGAACCAGAATTCTTTTAGAGTTATGGTTGTTGGGTAAACCTAAGCCAACTTTATATGGATATTTTCAAACCATGAAAATAAAACTTTTGAATTAATGGATCGATTTTCACTAGAAGCGTTAATTTGTTGAGTAAACTCAAAGTCAACATAGACAGAGATGCAATTACGTAGCATACATCAAAAGTACGTGCATCAAGAGTTGATAACCTAATATGTGTGCATACATCACAGGTTGATAGCACTAGATGATTGTTGTAGTTATGGCACAATTGATATGATCAATATCTACTGATTGACCTAAGGTGGCTTGTTGGGTAAACCCAAGGTCATTCTTAGTAATATCAGATATCAACCGATGAGGACACTTTGTCATAACGTTTTTTTTTGAAATCGTAGTGAGGGCTATGGATTCTTTGAAAGTAGTGGGAGTTATATGCATGTCATGCAAGTCTTTATGATCATGCGTGTATTTATATTATAACATTCTTTCTTTCTTCACATTTAGGTTGATTAAAGATGTCTTCCAGAGTGAATTTATGCTCACTGATGTATTCTAATAAATTGACTAGACCTAATTTTCTTAATTGGTTGAGAAATCTGAGAATTGTTCTCAAATCTAAAGAGCTAGGATATGTCCTAGATATTCCACGTCCTGATCCCCCTGCTATTGATGCTTCTGATGAGGATCAGAAAGTATATCGTAAGCATCTCAAAGATAGTGACATGACTACCTGGATTATGCTAGCCTCTATGTCACCTGAGCTATAGAAGCAACATGCATCTATGGATGCTAATACCATAGTGTTTCATCTTAGAGAGCTTTTTGATGAGCAAGCTCGATATAAAAGGTTCGAGACCTCGAGGCTACACTTCATGACTAAGATGTCTCCAAGGACATCTACAATGCAGTATGCACTGAAGATGAATGGTTATTAAGAGGTTGGCTACCTTGAGTTTTGATATGGACTGTGAATTAAGTATTGACTTAATTTTGGTTGGATTGTGTGATAGTTATTCAAAGTTTGTGTTGAACTATCAGATGAATCAACTCTCTAAGACAATCCCTGAGTTGATTAATCTGCTCAAGACAATAGAGCAAGCTATCAAGAAGGATAGCAAGATAGGGTTAGTGGTGGACTCTTCTTCTTCTGGTTTAAAAAAAAGAACCTAAAGAAGAAAAGCTCCAAAAAAACTAAAAGGAAGTTCAGTTAAAAAGAAACGTAAAGAGACTGCGCTGAAAGGAACTTGCTTCCATTGTGGAAAAAATGGCCACTGGAAGCAAAACTTTAAAGTCTATCTGGAGTTCTTAAAGAAGAAGTAGGCATCGGATGCCCCGACTCCTTCAGGTATGTTGTCATTGAGGTTAATACTATTTCTGATCATAATATATAGGTATTAGATATTGGTTATGGCTCACACATATGTAATGGTATAGAGGGCCTCAGGGACAATAGATAGCTCATGAAGGGAGAACTAGATCTGCATATGGGAAATAGAGCAAGAGTTGCTACATTAGCTGTAAACACTTATTTTTTGTCACTCCCCAGTGGGCTTGTAATTAAACTGGATGTTTTTTATTTTGTACCTGTTTTGAAAAAGAACATATTATCAGTTTCTTATTTAAATAAAACTTGTTTCCATTTGAATTTCAACATCAATGGCTGTTCTATTAGTTTGAATGGAATGCTTTATGGTACTAGTACATTATACAATGGAATTTAAATATAAGATATGTTGTATCCAATTATGAATGTCATTAACACGAAAAGACATATATGAGATAATTTAAAATCAACTTACTTATGGCGTTGTCGCCTTGACCTTATAAATGAGAGACATTTAGCTAAGCTCCACAAGAGTAGTAGTTTAGGGTCATTTGATTATGAATTATATGACATATGTGAATCTTGTTTATTAAGTAAGATGACTAAGTTACCGTTTAAAGGAAAGGATGAATAAGCGACTGGAGTATTTGACCTAATACATTCACATGTATGTTGTTCGATGTCCATCCAATCTAGAAGTGGTTTTCTTTACTTCATTACCTTTATAGATGACTATTCTTGATATGGGTATCTGTATCTGATAAGATACAAATTTGATGCATTTGAAAAGTTTAAGCAATTTAGAAATGAAGTAGAAAACCAACTTGGGAAAGGTATTAAGACACTATGATCCAATCGAGGTAGTGAATACTTAGACCAAGAATTTTTATATTATCTCAGAGATAATGGGATTTTATCTCAATGGACTCCATCTGACACACCACAACATAATGGTTTGATTGAAAGGAGAAACTGAACCTTGTTGGACATGGTACGTTCGATGATGGGCTTTGCAAATTTACCAAAATCCTTTTAGGGGTATGCACTCGAGACAACTATTTATTTGCTAAACAAAGTTCCATCAAAGGTAGTTGATGTTACTCCATATGAGATGTAAACTAAAAAAATCCCTTTCTTTCTCATTTGAAAGTTTGGGGTTGTCCTGCTTATGGGAAGTGGAAGTGTTTGTTAGTATGATATCCTAAAGAAACAACGAGATAATTTTACCATGCTGAGGAACAAAAAGTGTTTGTTTTAAAGAATGTTGTCTTTTAGAGAATTAGTTTCTTTTAAAAGAAGACAATGGGAGCAAAATTCAACTTGAAGAAGTTCAAGATACTTGAATAGACACGGATCAACTACCTAAACCTGAGACTGTGACTCATACAGATGAAGTAACAGTTCAACCTTCTTCAACATAGGAAGATCGTAGGTCACGTAGGATACTCTCTATTCCTTAGAGATATGGATTTCTTGTGATTGAATAGAATGATGTATTGCTCATAGAAGATAATTAGCCTACTACCTATAAAGAGGTTCTGAAGAGTTCAGAGTCTGAGAAATGACTTAGCACTATGAAAGCAGAAATGGATTCCAAGTTTGAAAACCAAGCATAGAATTTAGTTAAGATATCCAAAGGAATAAAACCCATAGGTATAAATGGGTTTTCAAAAAGAAAATTGACATGGATGGTAATGTGATTACCTATAAAGCGAGGCTTGTGGCCAAAGATTTTCATTAAAGATAAGGAATAAGATACGACGAGACCTTTAACCCTGTAGCAATGTTTAAATCCAGTAAGATACTCCTAGCCCTTGCCACTCATTATGATTAAGAGATACAACATATGGATGTGAAGACAACTTTTCTAAATGGAAATCTAGTCGAGGATGTGTGTATGACACAACTGGAGGGCTTTAATTCCTATGATGGCAAAAAGGTATGCAAGCTTTAGAAATCTATCTGTGGATTGAAACAAGCATCTAGGAGTTGGAATATCCGTTTTAATAAGATAATCAAAGAGTTTTGTTTCTCACAAAATTTAGATGAACCTTATGTGCATAAGAAGGTTAGTGGGAGTGTAATCATATTCCTTATGCTATATATGAATGACATATTATTACTAGGAAATGATGTCTCTATGCTACAATATGTGAAGATTTGGTTGTCCAAACAATTTACTGTGAAAGATCTCGGTGAAGCAACTTATATCCTTGGGATAAACATCTATAGAGATAGATCAAAAAGATTTCTTAGTCTTGCACAATCAACGTACATAGACATGATGCTAAAAAGGTTTAGTATGGACCAGTCCAAGAGAGGGTATCTTTTTATGACTCATAGGATAACACTCTCAAAATCTATTTATTCTAAGACAGAAAATGAGAGGACGCGTATGAATATGATCCCGTATGCATCTGCAGTAGGATCTATCATATACACTATGCTATGTACAAGACCTGATGTATCATATGATCTAAGTGTTACGAGTAGATAGCAATCGAATCCTGTTGAGGGTCATTGGGTGGCTGTCAAGAACATCCTTAAGTACTTAAGAATGACTAAGTATGTTTTCTTGATATATGGAGATGGAAATCTAAAAGTGAGCGGGCATACAGATGCCAGTTTTCAATCTGATAAGGATAATTCCAAATCCCAATCAGGTTTTATATTCACACTAAATGGCGGGGGTGATTAGTTGGAAGAGTTCCAAATAAGAGACGATTATCGATTCAACAACCGAGGTAGATACATTGCAGCTTCAGATGCAACAAAGGAAGCAGTTTGGATCAAGAAGTTCATTATTGAACTTGGTGTGGTTCTTAGCAGTGATAGACCCATATAGTTGTATAGTGACAACAATGGGGCTATTGCGCAGGCAAAGGAACCAAGGTCTCATCAATCGTCTAAGCACGTACTCCGTAGGTATCATCTGATCAGGGAGATCATTGGTCGAGATGATGTATAGTTAAAGAGAATTCCTACTGAGCAAAATATTACTAATCTATTGAAAAAGCCATTGTCACAGAATAAATTTTATTCTTAATTACTCGCCTATGGTATTAGATACCAAAGCGATTAGCTTTAGGTCAAGTTGGAGATTTGTTAGAGTAGTGCCCTAAAGGAAATCGCGTTTAGTTCATTTTGTACAAAGTTGTGTACAGGCTTTATTTTCAATAATACAGAGAAACATATGTCATTAATTTGGTGTTTATTCTTTATAAATTGATATTTATCTATTAGCAAATTAATAAAGTCCATGATATATGAAATAGTATGAAGGAAATTATGATCTGATCATACTGCTAAGGTTCCTATCATGTGCAATTATGTTAGTATCTAAATTATCCCTAGTCATAGGATTAATGAGACTAGACATCGTTAATCTAAATAGACTAGCATATGTCAAACTCCTTGATTTGATCAAGCAGTGGATATCAAACTCCTTGAGATATTTAGAGTTAAGATGTGGATGCTTACTAAAGGTAGTAAGCACATTGGATGACCTACCATGAGATCATCACATGGATGTCCTATTCTAATGTCAGTGATAAGTCATCATAACAATGGTGTAAGTATCCTTTTACTTGAGGCACTCAAGGATATCTTAGATACTAATTATGTGCTTTGACTCCATTCTTTGTTTCCTTGCAGAGGTCACTCATAGGGTGGTGACTGGGTACAGCTTGAGGTATTCGAAGGTAATTGAGTAGCCAATAGAGGATTCACCACTTTTGTGATAGCAGAAGATGATACCCATGGCCACTTATCTGGGTCATTACCTGGAAACCTCTGGCCGGAATACATGTGTCATGAAGAATGTCTTCATTGACATATAGAGTAATGAGTAGAACTGATATCACTTGGACTAGATTTGATGTAGTCAGTTTAGTGAGAGTTAACACTTTGCCCATACTTATAACCAAGTGAGGTGTAGCATGGTGAAAGGATGAATTGCACAACAATTGTCTATGGGAGGGTTCATGATATGGTTAGTGACAAGCATGGGTTCGTTCACCAAACCACTTACTTTCTAGTCAATTGGGGGTCATGATGTGTTACTAAACACCGGTTATATCTT
>JAOQML010150492.1:0-14419 GCA_027568935.1 Erythroxylum urbanii | reverse complement strand
ATGCATAGGAGTTGACATTGGTTTAACATTTTCCATTTTATATTTGACTAAAAGTTCTTTGATATACTTTTGTTGATAAATAAAGATCTTTTCTTCATTCTGTCTAATATGCAAACCAAGAAAGAACTTTAATTTACCCATTATACTCATTTCCAATTCACTTTTCATAAGAATCTCAAAATTTGAACATAACTTTTTATAAGTTGCACCAAAAATGATATCGTCTACATATATTTGCATAACAATAAAATCTTTTTTAATACATTTCTGAAATAAATTTTTATCAACTTGACCTCTAATAAATTCATTCTTCATCAAAAAAGAACTAAGACAATCATACCAAGCACGAGGTGCTTGTTTCAATCCATACAAAGCTTTATGAAGTTTATACACATAATCTGGTTTATCAATGTCTTCGAAACTGAGGGGTTATTTTACATAAACTTCTTCATCTATAAAACCATTCAAAAAGGCACTTTCCACATCTATTTGAAATAGTTTTATATCATGAAAAATAGCATATGCAAGTAAGATCCTAATAGCTTCCAATCTAGCTAAAGGAGCATATGTTTCATTATAGTCTATTCCTTCTTGTTGATTATAGCCTAGGGATACTAATCTAGCTTTGTTACGAGATACCTTTCCTGATTCGTCTAGTTTATTCTTGAATACCCATCTAGTTCCTATGATAGATTTATTGGATGGTTTAAGGACTAGAGACCAAACTTTATTCCTAGTAAATTGATTTAACTCCTCTTGCATAGCTAAAATCCAACCTTCATCTTGAAGAGATTCATCAATTTTCTTAGGTTCTAATTTGGAAACAAAAGCTACATTAGCCTCTCTCCTAAACTTAGATCTAGTTCTCACTCCTTATGATGTTTCTCCTATAACTAGATTTTCTAGGTGTGAAGATTTGTATCTCTAGTCTTTTCTCAAACTAATATTCTCATAGAGATCTACCACTTTATTAGATGGATCTTCAGGTCTCTTTCACAAAGTATTCTTTATCTGCTATCTTAGCCTCTTCAGGCTTTAGCCTTCCTTTCACTTAAAAAGATATTATTTGAGTTTTCTAAACTCACGTTACAGGTGTTCCTGATCTCTCTTCTTCCTTCTTTTTACTCAAGATATTTTTACAATATACTCACATGATAATTTCGTGTAAGTAAAGAGTTGAGAGTTGAAAGTTAAAAAATTAAAAGTTGTTTTGTCTATGACTACAACTGATATTTATAGTCTAACTCTCTAACGATCTTCTTGAGAAAACTACTTGTAGAATCTTCAGAGATCAATTATTAGTTGAGTCCTGTAACTAAATCTAACTAACTAACTAACTGACTGACATTGTAGATTATTCTTCAATTATATTGTCTTGATTTGATTTATATTCTTTATCTTATGTCTTCACTTCGTGTTATGTCTTCGCTTCATCTTATAACTTCGCTTCGTCTTACGACTTCGCTTCATCTTATGACTTGTGACTTCGTCTGGTCCGTCTTACACTTTGTCTTAGTCAGCTCTTTGAATATCATCTTGATTTGATGATTAGTGCTACCTACATTTATCTGCGCTCTTACAAACTCATTAAATCAGTTCACACACTTCTTTCATTATTATTATTTAACTTTCATCAAAATCAACAAAAAAAGTGCAGTCTTCTTGACTTAACATTTAGAACTTGCTCTTTACAGAAGTTCGCTTTGTTAAGATAAAAATCAGAACAATAGTCATCATGGAAGCATGTTTTTTACCTAAGTAGGATGATCTTCTATGCCTTTGTGGTCCCTTACTCGCCCGCACCCATCGGTACCAACAGATACACAGGGCTCTAGATCTAAAGATTTAAGCAAATCAACTGTTGCAGAACTCAAATCAGAGGCTCTATCGATCAACACTAGAGAGAAAAGGAAAAGAAAAAAAAATAAGGCAGAAACCATTACCATGGAAGCTACTGACATAAGAGTGTGTTAAAGAGCGCCTCGAAACCCTTAACCCAATTAGGAAGCTTCTAGAGTCACACATAAATGAGAGAAACAGTTTTAACCTAAGGGGATGTTATGTGTCGTTTTGTTTTTAGGTCTACAACGTAGTTGTTTAATGTTGTTTCATACGACATCGTTTAGCCTTGTGTAGGGATGAATTTTGCTCTCCCTTAGATGTTCTAACCCTAGACCTAAACGTTTGTATTTCTTTCATTTATTAATTCTATTTAACTTTTTAAAAAAAATTGAAGAACCAACAGGAGTTGGTTGTCTTTTAAAAAAGGCAAGTCATGATTTGAGATGATGCCATTAATGGATATTTTGTTTCTTACAAGTCGCTTGCATATTGGGTAGTCACATGGGAGTATTTGTTTTAGCAATGTATGGTTCATTAACTTATCCAAATAAAATGGATATTGTGAGAGATATTTGGAG
Source organism: Erythroxylum urbanii (assembly GCA_027568935.1). Taxonomy (NCBI): domain Eukaryota; kingdom Viridiplantae; phylum Streptophyta; class Magnoliopsida; order Malpighiales; family Erythroxylaceae; genus Erythroxylum; species Erythroxylum urbanii. The sequence goes on along the minus strand of JAOQML010150492.1, from coordinate 11,999 downwards.
AGTGGAAGCTGCAAGTCTGACACTACAAGTCTCGTAATAGAAGCAACATTCATATTATTCACGTTGTATTTTATTATTTTCATTATAAATAAGAATCAATAAGTCAAAGGTTAAGTGACTTGAATGAAAAATCTTATTTGATTATTCATTATATTATCTTAACTCTATTTTAGATAATTTAACATCTCCAGTATTATCCTGACCACCAGAAAATGAACTTCCATTATCAATTTCGTAGTTTAGTCTTTATCTTCTATCTTTCTCGTGTTGATACTCTTCAAACAAAGTAGTCTTCATTAGTCATTTCTTGTCATGACTGATTTTTTTACAAGACCCTACATCACCTTTGATTTCAGCTAAATACTTTTCAAATATAGTATTTTTCCCCCCACCTTTCAAATGTTTGTTATAATACAAACAGATGATATGGTTCTTCATTCCAGGAATCAATCTAACATAAGCCCAATATAAATCATCGAATCTTCTTGAAACAACTGAATTGTCATGAATACTTGAACTTTCCTCCATTTATCTGTACAAATAAATGAAGACATATGCAAAAATTAGATTAATAAATTCATATTTAAAATAATGTTTTTATATATAACATCATTACATGACTATAAAAATTTAATAGTCAATTATAAGTATATCTAGAGAGATTATATCTTACATCTTTTTTTATAGTAACATGCATTGCAAAACTGACTTTATTATCTATCAAAAAGTTTTACTTTAACATTTACAATTTCATATTGTGTTGAGTAATAAGTATACTTTTATAAATCAAGGCATAACTTAAAGACCATTTTAAAGGCATACAAAATAAGAACAATTCACATGGACTATTTTTTACTAGTTATTTAACTATTCATGAGATTAGAAGAATAACGAATGCATGATGAATGTGTACTTATAATATTTTTTTCTAATGACAACAATGAACAATATAATAATGCAAAATTTTTATTTTAAATTAGTATGAAATCTATAATTAATCATTTATTAAATACTTTACTTACACAATAATTAGTAAATTGTATATCTAATGAAATCAATTAATAAATTAAAATTTTGATGAATCAATTTCGACCTTATTTTATGATTATTAGAATAATCAAGCAAATCAAATAAATAAAACTTCTATTCTTTATGAATTCACAATATCTAGTTGTTTATAGACACAACAACACAAATAAATTCAACAACACAATCTATTTCATATTATTTTTCCATAATTTCAACTTAAATTTTCCACAAATTTATCTTAACTTTCCTTTACAAAGCAAGAAAATTCCAATAAATAAATTTCCTAAAAAATCTTAACCAGCAACAACATTTAATAAGATAGTATATCCAATACCAAAATTTCAAGCTCGATTATATTTAATAAACCTTTAGTAATTCACAAACCACACACACAACCAATCTCAATTCTCAATATCTCATTTGTGCAAGCTAAAGAAAGCCAAAAACAAAATTAATAAAATACATAAAAATCAGACCAAGAGTAATCAAATCATTAGGTTTATGTGATTGTGTCAATTTCGGGTTAGGACTTGGGTAAGTTACAAATCTATGGGTTACATTTATGTGGACTACAGGGAGACTAGAGATAGAAGGATATGCCATAGAGAAGCTAATGGGTGGCTTGCAATGGACTTACTAGTCGGTGACGTCACGGTAGAGTATACTGAGAAAGCAATTGGACTTAAACTTGTAACTTGCTCAATGAAGGTCTAAACTTTCACGAGTCTGCTCAATTTAAGGCTTTTTTGGACAAAAATTAAGAAGTGTCATACACACGCCGTTATAGAAAAGTTAGTTAGTCTTTAAATGTAACGTTAAAAATACACATGGATTTTTAAAATATAAAAAATAAATAAAATCATTTAAAATTTTTAACAGAAACCTTAAATTAACATATAATCCCAAAATTTTCACCCTATTTTCAATCCCTTCACGCATCATTGCCTTTTCTCTACATTTCCCTCTCACTATTGATCTCTCGCGAGCTTCCTCATTTGGACCTTTATTTCCTTCATTGTTGGCTTAATATGATAAAGCAATTGTGTTTTACTATTCTGATTGTATTGATTCTTCAGTTGAACACAAGTTTATAATGGAGAGGAAGTTTTTACTGCCCATTTGTTGTGAAATGAATTGCTTTTTGTGAATTGTTTGTTTTGTTATAGAGTCCTTAGTAAAGATGAACGCAAAAGTAAAATTATAGTCCTCTATGGAATTTGAGTGAAACGGGTAAAATAATAAATAATGATGAGATTATGGCTCATTTGCCAGCTTATTGATGGATGCATTATCTTTGCAAAGTTTTAAGCAAATCTTTATTATTTTTAACTAAACTAGATTTATATTGTAATAGACTTTGCCTAAGCATTGGTTCTAAGCTACATGACGAACTCCCGTGACAAACAAAAAGACAAACTTTGCAATAGCAAAGTTTAGTGTGCTTTACATCATTAGATAAATTCTAGAGTACTATTGATTCTACTACAAAACTCCTATTTGTAATTGTAATACAGTGATTGAGTTTATTTTTGAGATGATTGTAATTGGAAGATGATTGAGTTTGGTGGGTAAAAAGAAACAAATATTTCGGGTATAGTTATTATCTTCTGTCTTTATGCCCAGAGATAGTCATAGACAATGTCTTTGGAATAAGAGATGCACATGTACCTAACAATTAACAACAGTTCTTAGATTTTCCACCAAGAGAAGTAGAAAGAAGAATGGGAAAGTTCATGTTAGAACACTCAAGATCTGAGGAAAGAAATGTATGTTGTGGCTCCTTTATCTCCTATATACCCGAGACTTTGAACAAATCTCTCTACCCAAGGAAATATGTAACGTTGTAACATTACCATTCAGAAGCAATGCATTCATGAGTGAATTGACTACTAAGAATCCCATGTACCACTCATTCCTCCTTTTTCCTTCAACCGCTAGGCACATCCCACAACTAGTTATGCCTTAAAATTGTTTCCAATCTAATGCACTTCTAATTTACCATCTAAAACTAAATTTACTATTGAAGAATTCAAAACTTCATATTGTAAAAACGTAGAAGCACTTAGTAATGCATTGTAGTTTAGAGTATATTAGTTTACTAACAATCCAAAACAAGAATCTTTAAATGCTAGCATATTGTTGATCATCAGTAAACTCAAAAGTTTATTAGTCATTTGGTGAAGTAAAGGCTTACAAAATCACGCAAAACCCAAGAGTATCACTTCATAGACACAAAAATAGTTAAAAGATAAGTTGGACACAACACATCCTCCCCATCAGCTTGGAAAAACCACAGTAAAAAGTTTGACAATGTGTTAATGAGAAGAATTTAGTTGGCAGGTGCAATTGTTACCAACACCTACATTTAAACAAGAATAATCAATTTAATCACACTTTTCCCTAGAAAGCAATTGTTCTTTAAGCAATTCATAAGAGATAATTTCCATCAAACTTGGGAAGAAAAAGTCAAATTATCTCTTGTCATGAAATTCGAGTGCCTTGCATCAGCAGGGAACATTTATCATAGCTTTTTTTTATTGTATATCATTGTAAATGAACAAAAAACAATGATTGACTTCTAAAAGAAATTCACATTGATCATTGCTACTCCAGCTAATAGCAGCAGTAAAGCTAATAGATCATACACGCTGGTGATATATGATGTAATATATTCTGAAAGAAAATGTTTCAAGATAAGAAAAGCATGCTTCAAATAAAGAATAACATTTAATAGCAGCGGGAGGGAAATGCAAAGAAAAGGCGATGATGCATAAAGGGATTGGAAATAAGGTGAAAATTTAGGGATTATATGTTAATTTAGGGTTTCTGTTAAAAATTTAAATGATTTTATTGTTTTTTGTTTTTTGAAAATCCACATGTTTTTAATGTGACATTTAAAGATTAACTAACTTGTCTATAATAGTACATGTATGACACTTCTTAATTTTCGCCCAAAAAAGCCTTAAATTGAGCAAACTCATGAAAGTTTAGACCTTCATTAAGCAAGTCACCAGTTTAAGTCTTAAACTAATGAAACTAAAAAATGTTAAGCCCCAATTTAGACTTTTAGCCCTTTCTGTTTTCCCAATGAATTATATACCATCAACTCTTTCTTCTTCACCATTTTTCCTTTGAGAGCTTAAAGAGAGTTGACACTTTTGAGCTAGTTGGCCTAAAACAACTCTTTATAGATTGACACGAAGTGCATTAAATACCAAATATGAAAAACTCCAATGGCATCTTTTGGCTATATACATATTGAATTTAAAGAGAGCCTTTTATTTTTGTGTGTATGTACGGTAACAAGTAATCTCTAACAGGGTGTTTTGTTGGTTGGAATCATCATTCTATTCCTTATCTATTTTTTTTAATAGGTTATTCCCTTATTTGATTGAAAAAAACATACAAAATATATAATTCAAGGGTTATACTTATTCTTTGAGTTTGAGAAATGAGTAAACTCATCCTCCTCCCTATCTTTCTCTATTATAAATGGGCTGGGAATAAAAATGAGGACTTGCTAAACAAAAATATCCTTTAAGAATCTACATAATTACATAATAATAATAATAATAATAATAACAATAATAATAATAATAATAAGAAGAAGAAGAAGAAGAAGAAGAACAACAACAACAACAACAACAACAATAATTATGTAGTTAGTAGGGACTAATGAATATTTTGGTCTTTTTGTTAGTTATTCCTTTATCATTCCAAATTTATAATTTTAAACCAAACATTGACATTACATCATCATTAGAAATTTTTAAAAACAAATCAAACTAAATAATACATATTCTATTATATTCCTCATCTATTTGATTCCTAACCTTATGTTTGGTTGAACGTAAGGGTTTTAATGGAATGGAATGATTTATAATAGAATGGAATGAAATGGTTTATAATGGAATGGAATGTAAATGGATGTAATATTAGAAAATTATTGATGAAAGGGTTCATAATGTATTATAGTGAAATGTTATTTGGAAGGGGGGTTTATAATGTAATAATAGATTGAAAAGTTGTTTATCATTTTATATTTCATCCTAAACCCTCCAAATAAAAGGTTTCTCACTTTTACTGTTTCGGATGGAATGAGATGTAATATGAAACCCTCCTCTTCCATCTCATCCCATTTCATTCCATTATAAACCCTCATCCCAAACGATGTAATAATATTACATTCCATTCTATTCTATTAATTAAACCCCTAAACAAACATAGCCTAAAGAATCAATATTCTATTCCTTATCTATTCTTGCAGGTGAACCAAATGCCCTATAAGAGATTACCAAATCACAATAACATATGTAATTAATATATTCAGGGATAATTTTGTAGTTTTAAATTTTAAGAAATATTTTATTTTTTAAAAAACTATTTTAAATGATACCTAGTATTGATTGATACTGATATCGTACCATAACAAAACTAAATCCTATATCGGTACTAATACGATATTCATGATGTTACAGGAACGTCTTTAAATCTAATAGTCAAATGTAATGAATCTAAGCCATTAAAAATGCTTTAAAATAATGCTCTTATGCCTTGTTATAGAACTTCAACTTATTATGAGAAATTAGTAAAATTTCTTTTAAACTTCCAAAACTCTTCATTTGTACTCTTAATTATGAAATTAATTTTTTTCTAACTATAATTTTATTAAGTTCATCCATTCCTCTTATTGAAATGTCTACTACTAGTGTGTTTGGGAAAGAATTATAGGATTCTAGGGTTTCTAACAATGATGAGTAATAGGGGGGTACAGTAGAGACATTATCAAGTTGTTATTCCTTACATTGGAATGATAACAAGGTTCAAGACTAAAAGATATGTAGGTAGAAATAAGGCATGCAATTTTAAGTGGATGAGGAGTAATTTTCTCATTCCTCTATATATTAATATTAGGCACCTCTTTTGCTTAGGAGGACTTGCGTCGCCAAGCATGGTAAAGTTAATGTTCACTATAATAGCTGTAAGTGTGGGAAAAGACTCTCGCAAAACAACTTCTGCCACTAAACTATATTAGAGATCAATTTGTCATTAAGTAAATTTCATCCTCACTGTTGAAGCCTTATTTCTTCTTTTTAATGCCCTACCATATAGAAAGCATCAAGCTCACTTTAGGTTTTTTAAGTTATATGCACAAAATATGTCGTACAAGAGAACTTTTTCCTATTTCTTTTTTAGTTGGGAGAGATTTGGGGCTTATGCATATTTAGGGGAGGTAGACCTTGACTTTAACATGAAGACATAATTGAAGAGGTTAATTGAGCTAAAAGACAACATATTTTAGCTTTATTTTTTCTATCAACTTGGATGTAGACCAAACAAAGAAAGCTCCCAACTTTTACAGACTTCCATTAAGGCAACCAAAGCAACCATTTCTATAAATGTTTCCAATGATAAATGGTCGAAGTACACATATAAAGAAGACATCTAGAGATTTTGCACTAGTAATTTGATATCAATATTGCAAAAGTGAAAATTTGACCTTATAGAGTCCTTTTTTATTGTTTTATAGGTTTTTATGTCTATAGAAGTCTTCTGTTAAAAGTCTTAAATAAAGATGGATAGACTTTCATGGACTTAAGATGAGATGACCATCATTTATTAGAAGATTGAGACAAAATTGAAGTAGGAGCTTGAGGCACGTAAAAAGGAATTGAAAGCCCTCAATAAAAAAATTTCATAGTCTAAACGTATATTACAAGAAGCTGAATTTAGAGGCTTATAATCAAGTACTAGTAAATAATATAGGCTAGATGTATGTTGTCACTTTTTGAAGACAAAGTCTTTTAAGATATGGAATTACAAAAACATGACCTTTTCCTTAGTCAAAAGTTTTAGTAAATGAAAGGAACTTATCAAGGCATACATACCTAGTGATTGATAGCTTATGTATCAATGATTTGCTTACTCTTCAATCTATTTTCACGCATAGAATAAGTTTGCACTTAATGACTTTGCCTCCATCTTGAAAGATTTGATAAGAGACTTAAAACATTTGAGAAAGGTCTTTCAATATCTCCTTTACAATGGTTCTTCACTTAAGACTGGTTAGTGGATGTACTAAGAGTATGTCTTCCTTGTTTGGGTTTGTAATTCTCCCTTTAATGAATTAAGGGTGCAATATTCTCTTATATTTTTTAATGTACATATTAACCTTCAAGCAGAAAATAATAATACAAATATTCCAATTTTTAAGCCAATTTATCTTTTTCTTTATCGTGCGTTCTTCTTTCATGAGTTTTCTATATGTTGTATGATTTATTTCTTACATCATCGACGAAAAAAAACGTGATTATAATTTTTTCTTGATGTATTAGTATTTTTAGCAATTTGATACATAGTTATGTCATAAGTCAAACCTATGTTTTATCAATCTTGTCCTGCCTTAGCAAAATCTATAATAGTCGAAACATAACAATAATTTCCATGTGAGGTTTGTCTTTGTAAAACATCTGATGACTTTAAGGCATGTCTATTTTTATATGTAAGTTATGTGTGTGTATTTTAAGGTTAGAAAAAATTCTTAATACATGTATGTTTTACCTTTATTAAAACTTGTTAATTGTTCAATACTTTGTGTCTTTTAGTATGCAATATCTTTAACAAATAACTTGTCACAATTATCATAAGGGTTGATATATTTCTCTAAATATGCATTTTTACTTCCACAAAATGTCTTTGTTGCATGTTGCGCTCCTTTAATAAAGAGTTATAATATTTATGGAAAAATAATAGTTATATAAAAGATATGTACTTCAAAAGGAAATAATATTTACTAATAATAGAGTCGTAGATACCACTCATTCCATGTTTAAGGTATTTACCTCGCATTAATACATGACAATATATAAATTATTGGCCTTAAAATCTTCCTTGTAATGAATAGACCAGACTATTTAGGATTGAGTTTCCCTTTTGCTTCAACTCTATCAAATATCTTCATTCTCCTTTGGACCAAGTCTCCTTCTTTCAAGTCATGTACTTAAGTTCTCTTGGCATTATGCTCTCTGATTCTCTACCGAAATGTAATGTTCCTTATGAAAGCATTGTCCATATCTTCTTCTAAAAGATCCAGTTCATTATAAGTTCTCTCTTATTTACCTCTTGCAAAAATTGGTTATTTACCTAAGTGTTTTTAGCTTTTACTATTCTATTTTACAGGCCTTGAAGGACGACCATTTTTGATATTTCTGCTAGACCATTAGTCTACAAATAAGCAATAACCACGAAGCGTTGTTTGATTTTCATCTTATCATGTAACTGTTATAACCCCGTGCCAGTAAATTAAAGATTTTCATTACTAAGGATGACCAATTAGACTCTATGCGGACTGCTAATAATGATCTTCAAATTTTGCTTTGCAATCTTAGTTGTGATAAAATAATCAACTACGACTAAAATAAACTTAATAAATAGTATAGTTGGAGGGTAAGACTCTAAGATGTCTACTCCGTATGTGTAAACATGATTGGACTGAAAATGAGTATAGTTAGATATATGCTTATGATACAAATTTGAATGTCGTTGATATTTATCACGCCTCTTCGCATATTCCTACACGCCCTTTCCCAACATTAACCAAAAATACACAGATAAAAAATTTCTTTAGACCGTGATATTTTTTAATGTCTTAAAAGAGCACAAAACATTTTTAAAACTAGTTGGGTATAACCCTCAATTGGCAAAACCCTTAACCATTAAGGATAGAACCGTTAACCCGTCAGGGTTTTGTCAATTATCCGATGATCTATTATTTTCTTTATCTTTGTCATTAGCATGTCCTGCTAATGCCAACATGGAATACAGCTAGCATTAATGGGTCATACTTTCAAAATTAACATCTTGTCCCCATTTTTGCCTTTCTAGCCATCGATCAGTCTTATGTTTTCATCATTGTTAGCATCAGCCAGTGTTTTTTTTTAGCCTCAATTGATTTATTTATTACTTAAGAGTTTAAGTTTCGTTTGCATGACTAAAGGAAGAGATAATAAAGGATGGAGTTCTTTTTATCTAGAGCGAGGAAAAGCAAGTCTTTTTAGTATCGATACATTAAAAAACTAAAAAAATGACGAGCAATACTACAATATCATAATGAAACTCCTAATGAAATTTAGCCTTTAATGGAAAACATAAGCAAAGTTATTTTCGGACAATATAAGTAAAACAATGACTTTTTTATTAATTCATATATTCGTTAATAAAAAGCTCATATATCAAGTCTTAAGCATAAAGGAGTAAGGAAATCTTACAAGCAATGTTTTAAAAACTAGATCAAAAGTTAAACCGGTAAGACAAGAAGTTTAAGGTTTAAAAGGTTTAACTAGTACTAGACCGTTATAAAATTGACTCAAGATTGAATAAAATTAAAGAATTTAAAATATTATTGAAAGAGATTGTCTTTACCCATCAAAGAATTTGAAGTTTAATTGAAAAAAGAGATTGTTAAATGAAAATTAATCGATTTATTTTAGTTTATAAGAACATATTAATTTACAAAAATTGATCAATTAATTAATAGACTAATTGGATTTTAACAATAAGAGTTATTTAAGTAAATTGAACTGGAACAATGAAAATTGAACTAAAAAGTTAAACAGTTCAAGGTTTTTACAGTTGAACTGGTTGAACTGATCGGGTTTTTTAATCATTGCTAATAAGAGTTATTAAAGTAAATTGAAATGGAATATTGAAAACTGAACCAAAAAATTAAACATTTCAAGATTTTTACGGCCGAACCGGTCAAAATGGTTGAGTTTTTTAATCATTGCTCCCAAGTAAATTTTATAAACTTGATATTAGTGAAGGAAATAGTTAGAGCTTTATCACAACTCATCATATTCCTATGTGTATGAATACTTAATAGCATATTTATCTTCTTATTAGCTAACCTCGATTATAAAACTAATTCATCTAAATCTAATGCTAGTAACTAAGATTATACATTTACAGTGTTGAGGCAACATTAAGAGGGAAGTTTGTATTGGTTATTTGTGTAAACGAACCTAGAATGGCACCAATGTCTAGTAAGACATATATGCTTATATCGGGCAACTAACAACCATATGGACAATAATGCAAATTTCCTTGATGTCCTTGACTTAAACCAACACTATCAACTTCATACGCCTCATACCTGTAATTTTGTTTCTGTGTTTGCCTGATAAGATTTTTTAGCGAAACCTAATCCTTGGTAAGAATTGTGAAGTATTTTTGTAGAAGAAGGAGATCAACTATTGTATAAGCTTAACTACAAGACTGAATCCTCTTATTTTGCATTCGAAGGTCCAAAAGAGAGAAAAAGTTTTTCTTTCACAAACCTTACAACTAATTCGAGACTTGTATTAATGGAATTCAAAAAAGGAAACTCTCGTTGCTCTCTTCTAATTCAAAATATATATTATTAGAATTTAAATAAAGAAGAAAGACAGAAGAAAATCATGAAATCCCTAATTCCCAATTGTATTTTTATTGTTGGGGCATTGGTGCTAACTGGACTCTATGTTGGCATTAGAGGGACTCGTTAAAGGCAAAAATTAAAAAGAAAAATGATAAGTCGTCATATAATTGACAAAATCCTAATAAAGTTAAAGGCTTTGCCAGTTGAGGGTTGGATCTAGCTAGTTTTGAAAATTTTGGGATTCTTTTCTAGCACTCCAAAATGCTAATCTGATATGAATTTTAATGGAAACTTTAGGGACTAAAAATAACTTTCCATTTAAGTTGCTTAAGGGCATAAGCAAATGACCCTTGATAGGCTTTTCATTCCCCTTTATAAAACTTCCTTAAGATTTGAGATACTTCAAATGATGCCACACAATGTAGATAAGGTAAAGTAAAAGATCTAATATATAGTTTTTTTTTGCCTATTAATGAGTACCTCAAGAATTTGCATTTAATCCTTTTAGTTTTTTTGGTGTCACCAGGCAACTCTTATATGTAATTTATTTTTTTCTTAGCATACAAAATGACTACAAGTACACTATTTATTTGGTGACTGTGGATGCTCTAATTGCTGCGATGAGGTGCTGCCTCTCCCTTTCAACTCATCCACCTCATTACAGAGCTAAGTTATGTACTCCATTGACTGTTGCAACTGAGTTGCCAATGTCGGTATTATGCTCTGAAGCTCATGGACTTCTTTGGGTGCAGACCACCTATTAGATGCTGATATACTAGATATGGAGGATTGCGAATAACATGTGTTCGCAAATGAACCTAAGCCGAATATCCTTCCATGATAGTCCCTACCACCCATTTCATAAAGATATGTTTGACTCTCATTAACATCTTCAGATTGCTGAGACTGTCATTGAATACTTTCTTGTATTTAGTCCTATCAAAAGGCAATGTTTATGTTAGTTAGTGATAATTATTAAACATTAATATTAAAACATAAATTTCACATACATTTAGTTCTCTACATCGGGTGTTGACGAAGGTCATACCGTCATACTTCTTAGTGTGAGTGTGCAAAAAGAGCTGACAGGGTGTAGGCTTCGTGCCTATAGACTTTTTCTGCATCAGAGTAAAATGTTATAAGTGAACTACAATTTATAAAAATTTTGGCAGAATTTCCACTATTTTTATGATATTTACCCCCTGTTGAATAAAGAAAGTAAATCAACAATATAGTTATATATGGAACCATGCATTTATAATATTATCATTCCTTATAATATAGATATTTTCATTCCAAAATTCACATCAAATTAAATTGAAATACACAAAAATAAAAAAACATAATATAAATGTTAAGTGTAGATACTTACAAGTCTCTCTGCATGCTCGTGGTGGGTAATAGATCCTCCAGTATGTAGAGGAAGACTCTCTCCTCCCAGTCCTCCACGTCTGTTGGTAGAATTACACTCTAAAATGGACATTGCCTCAGGTGATGTCCAATACTGCTGCCAACGACTCCATATTTGTTCAGAAATATAAGGTGGACATACACT